>OX578149.1:33594820-33697320 GCA_951213105.1 Amaurobius ferox
ACTGAGATGCAGAAAAAGAAATCGGTATCAGTTTGGTGACATGAATGGGCCTGAGAGCTGAATGATGACGTATATCGAGCCAAGGAGTTGAATGATTGCGAGTCAGAAGTTCAAGTTATATTTGAGGCAAGATAAAATTCCAGTTTAAGAAAGGGAACGCAAGGAGATGATTAACAGAAATCGAACTTTTGGAAACCCATTTAAGGAATAAATTGGAAATCGCAGTGAAATTTCGAAGAATTTTTCTTTTTCTTAAGAAATCCGTAAGTTTAAGTCGATGAAAAGAATTTAGATGCAGTTTTCTTGAGGATAAGAAATTAATCCTTGACTGGGATGAAAAAAGTTATTTTGGATTGGTTTTGAAAAGAAAAATATCTGGTGTTACTTGGTGAGATATATTTACTGTTATATTTTACAGCGTAAAGGAACATATATAATATAGACAAAAATTGTAGGAATTTGGATTATACTTCACATACACTCACGGACAATGAAAGTTGTGCACCAAGAAGGAAGCATAAGATGGACCTAAAATTTTACTGATGGAAGGATACAGATGAATGATATACATGATCACAAAAACAGCGCAGCACAACACGTACAGAGGGGGCTGTGGTACACAGTCTGGGCATCCTCAATAGCGCATCGCACTGCTTCGTGTTGCGATACAAGCAGCAACACGGTCCGGCATGATATCGAACAGACGCCTGATGTTGTCCTGCGACAGATGAGTCCACACCTGTTGGACGTTACGTTCCAAATCCCGAAAATTGCGACAACGAGGCAGCTGACATTTCAACTGGTCCCACACATGCTCGATAGGAGACAGGTCTGGGGAGCGGGCAGGCCATGGAAGTATCTGGACATGACTCAGGCAGACCTGGACGACCCTAGCCGTGTGCGGCCGGGTATTATCCTGATGGAATTGCGCACCTGGAATTCAAGCAACGACTAGGAGCACATGGGATCATAGAATCTCATCCACGTACCGCTGGCCCGTCTATGTTCCAGGTACCACTAATAGAGCGGATCGGCTGTCGTAGGCTATGGCTCCCCAGTCCTTATGGACTGGGTTGGGGTTGCAGTGGGGTTGCCTGCAGTGGGGTTGGTGTGGCGCTCGATAACAACGTTGGGATTGTGGCGTTATGCAGGGGACCTCCACACCCGGACACGTTGATTATCGGTCCCCAAAACGAAGCGGCACTCATCGCTAAACAACCACACATCGCCAATCTGTGGCGTTCTACGTTGCTCTGGCCCGACACCACTGCAACCGGAGCCGCCGATGTTCCCGAGTTAACGTCAGCACACGTAAGGGACGCTGGGATCGTCGATTTGCTTCCTTCAGGCGTCTAGATATGGTTCATGGGCACATAGGAGCCGCTACGTGTGCCTGCATCGCGGATCGGATCCCCGTGGGTTCTATACGAGCCTGCCGCACGATAATTCGATCGTCCCTACTCGTGGTATTCCTGGTCCGTCCAGAGCCGGTCCTCTATGTCTGGGTGGCGTCCCGTGATCAGAGCTCCCAACACCTTCGGACGGTATAGTCCGAACTAAGACTCCTCTGTATACGAGCTGACTCATCAAGCATATTGAAGCCTACCATAACTTGAAGCGCAATCCATTAACATTAGCTCTATTCGTATTTTCACTTTAGGAAGTATAATTGAAATAATTATGTGTGGTTATTCTGCACCGAACTGCTCTAATCATTCAAGAAAGGGTTTTAGGCTATTTCGTTTTCCTAGATACAAAGAAAGAAAACAATGGCTAATAAATAATTGGATACTCGGTACTGGAGCATACTTGTGCGAGCTAAGTTCTACAATATTCTAATTGAAACTTCCTTTTATTATATAAATTATTTGTTTTAAACACTTATTTTATAATTTCTGTAACTGTAGTATGGAACTGTATGGGCTTCAATATGCTTGATAAGTCAGCCTGTAATAGAGGAGCTCTAGTCCGAACGATTCAAGTGACGGACTATCCGGTGCTCTGACCACCCTGCGGTTTTCAGTCCGATGATCAGGCCTCTCTCGAAGTCCGTCAGTTGCGTATATCGACGTTTCTGGAATCTGCCCACCATTCTTTTCAGTCCGTACTCGTGCTTGCGTCGGCCGAAGCTTCTCGCATTAATGGGGCTTCGACTACATGCCTGTTTATAAGGCCGTTAGCTCATGATTGCGGTTCCATTCACGGGTGTACGGTCATGCGCAATCACACTAGACTGGGATCATTTGCATACCAGCCCGCCTTCTAGCTATTTACATCATTTTGTGGTTGTACCATGTTTTCTTCTTGGTCCAACTGGTTTCAACTTTCATTGTCCGTGAGTGTACTATGTATTTCGATATTATTTGGACGGTAAATTAATTAAAAGGAAATGTGATGCGGACAGCACATGACTTTTCCTTCACAATCAAATTTAGTTTATTTTTCTATATTTCATGCTTTATTAAAATTAGTTAAATTGTACTAAATAACACGTATACTCATTAAATATTACGCTGAATTTACAGTTTTACGTCAATGTTTACTTTCATTGGGTGACTGGACGCTTTTTCAAAAGCAGATTTTCAAAAATGCGTAAAAATTAAATATCTTGAGAATAGTTAGTGGTAGAGTAATTTAGTTAGCGCAATTTTTTTCGTCGCCAAAAATTATGTATAAATCAAGAATTAAATGTTATGTTTGACCATATATATATATTCTTTTATTTGAGATATTGACTATTTTGTGGGCTATTTTGCAAAGTAGGCAGACATTCCCCCCCCCCCCCCCCGAATCGTACCAAAATCTAATCAGCACCAAGGTAACCCACAAGGGACTTATGTACCAAATTTTGTGAAATTCGGTCAATCATTGAGCTCGAGTGGTTATATGCGATTTTTGTGCACTATTTCGCAAAAAAATGTTCTTTTTTCCCGAATGGTACCACAATCTAATAAACACCAGGGTTACCCTCAAGTGACTTACCTACTAAATTTTATGAGATTGGGTCAATTAGTTGTTGAGTTACAGTGCACACATTGCACACAGACAGACAGACACACACACGCACAGACGTCACGTTAAAAATTGTGTTTTCGTGTTCTAGAAAGCAGGTAACGTGTATATCAGTCGAAAACTCAAGTTGCGATTTTTGGCACGATTCTAATTCTTTTCCTATACAATACTACGTATTATAGGGAAAGTAAAAGGATTTGCACTACATTATATTAGCCATTTTGCTCTCGAGTAAAATGGATGTTCGATGCAGAGCAACTCCATACAATTTTGAATAATGAATACTAAATCGGAAATTTATATCCACAGCTTTCACTATATACCTGCTTCTTTGGGGGAGGCATAGTTCTTTTCTGGCCCTGGCTCTGTAGTGTTCGCCCACCTCCACTTACGGCAAAATGAATCCGCGATGAAGGTGCGAAGATGAATTACTCGGGTTGACAAGATATATGTTCTTTGTACTACATAAGACTATTCCAGGTATCTGTGTAGACACGATTTTGTAATATGTGCTCAAAGCCGTCGGCGACTGGAGTTTTTGCTTCGGCATTCTTCGGACCCTACTCTGGGAATGATTTCGTTGACAGTGTCCCAGTGACTACGGCTTTTGCTATAGGAAGAAGAGGCGAATTAAAATAAGCATAGTTCATGTCTAGGAAAGAACGTATAGTATTTAGTATGATGAAATAATGAGCAAGAACTATGGTGGGCATCACTAGGGTGGGCATGGATTCTCTCTCCATGTAGATTCCTTTTGTATTAGTTATTAGAACGAATCATTAGGCGTTTCTGAGGTCCAAGATAAACGTCCGATATTTAAATAATACGGGTGCAGATAACACACTAAAATTCCAAATCGTCAAGTTTGAACCAATATTCTTCTCTCGTTTCAATCCAAATCATTAGTTTTATCGCATATATAGTCACGCCCAGAATGTCCCACGCATGGGCACAAACAACGAAACCGGAGAAGGAACAATATCGAAAATTTCGATTTTTTACACTTTTGGTTGATAATTAACAGAGAATTAGAAAATAGACAAATTGAAATAATTTTTTTTTATTAGAATGCTAAGATATATTCCCAAACTTTTGCCGAACTACGGAATTGCAATGATCTTCCTTTTTCGAATGCGATGTTATGAGAAAATAAATAAAACAACATACTTATTTCGATGCATTTAAAAATAAATACATAAATATGAAGGAATCGCCCTACGGATTCGGTTCAAAGATCGTAAGAAAAAAAATTCCTACGATCTTTCTGATGATATCAAGATGGAAACTCTATATTAATATTTTCGATTGCTAAGGAACGGATTTGTGTGAAAATCGCTCACGATCGTATTTCAACATAAATAAAAAACAGATTCGAATTTAAAAAATATCTCGCCTGAGGTCTGTCGTACCGGGAGTTCTGCTAACCCAATACCGAATTTCGCGGCTGTCCGAAGTTTAGAATTTCCACTACAGACGACACACACGTACAGGCAGACAGACAGACAGAATGATCTTTATCAAACATATTAAGGAAGACACTCAAAATAAGGAAGACACTCCCATCGTAGATAACAGTATCCATGTTATGTGCTTATCAGCATGGAATGACCGTTAACTGCAATGGCAGCAAGAAGACTTACTAATTGCTGCAGTTTTGCGAACTTCTATGGGATCTGACAATTTCAGTCCTTCCACGTAGCTGGCATAAATTTGCATGCAGTTTAACTCTGGCTACACGAAGCTGTGGGAGTGTCTTTATTTTTTATTATGCCATGTTTGTAAAAATTGCAACACCATGAAGGAATCACGCGATTGAGCTGAAACTTACAGCAAATTCAAATTAGGGAGTGCTGTGTAAATGATTAGAATTTGAGAGTCACCGCCCATGCGTGGGTTAGGCATCGCCCTCTGAACTGCTGTCTTAGCCGTATAAACAAGGAGCTGTAGCGGGACTTTGAAAATAGTCTATGGGTATCTGTTAGCGGTAAACATTTCATGAGAAGTCACTATATCTCTACGGCGACAGATAGCGCCATATTAGTAAGTTACTGAATTTGAACGGGGACGAATGATCTTCTTCGTGAAGAGGTTTTTTTCTGATCGTGTTATAGCAGCTCATATCGAGCGCGATGCCACGACAGTGATGCGACTGTGAAAGCAGTGGACTAAAGAGAACGGAACGAGTCGTAAATCCGGCAGTGAACTACGAAATGTTAGTCAGCACGGAATGATAGACCGCATGGCAGTAATGGACCGTACAGCTTCATTTCGACAGTTGTCAGAATGTTGGAGCACTGCTACCTGTGTGTCATTGTCTGCTTCAATAATTCGTCCGCGTCTGCTACACCGTGGACTGCGTGCAAGAATTCCTTTGTACATGATTCCCCAGACGCAAAATCATTGATGCTTGCGACTACAATGGGCTCATCAACATAGACACTGGCGTGCCGATTGGCAACAAGTCATCTTTTCCGATTTATTCCGCTTTAATTTGGGGTACAGTGATGGCCGCATCCACGTTAGACTATATAGCGGTGAACGTCATCTTTCGGAATTCGTTATCCAACGTCAGACTGGACAATCGCCAAGCGTGATTGTCTGGGGGTGCCATTGGGTACCTTGGACGATCTCAGCTGCTAAGAATTGTGGGCAATCTTAACAGCAACCAGTACATCAGAGAAGTTCTGGAGCCCGAAGTCGTACCCTTCCTTCAACGCAATCCTGGAGTTGTATTTCATCAGGACAATGCCTGTCCACATATTGCTAGGAATGTTCACGACTTCTTTTCAGAACAACAGATACAGCTTCTTCCTTGTTCTGCCTATTCACCAGATGTGTCGCCTGTTGAACATGTCTGGTATTTCGTCGGTCGACGTCTCACTCGTGACGCTCGTCTCCCATTTAATACAGATGAACTTTGGGTTCGGATAGAATGAATCTGGAATACTCTTCCTCAGGTACAAATTCAAAATCTGTTTGATTCGATGCCATGTCGTATAGAAGCACTTATTGCAGAGCGTGGTGGCTTCACCAAATACTAATTTTCGACATGTAATATTATTATTATTATTATTTTTTCTCTTTGTGAATTTAATCGTTTATTTGTAATAATACAGGTCGTTTGTGGAATAAATATCATTCAATTCCGATGATTCCTTCATGGTGCTGCAATTTTTACAAACAGGAGTTTATTTCAGATACATAACTGTGCAAATATATTGAGTCCCATAGGGAGGTAGTCGATCATCTATCTTCCACTTCTCCAACGTAGGATCAAGAATGATACGTGTGGATATACTTTTGTCTAAAATAGGATGCCCTTAAGACGTCCTATTCGATTACCAAGCATCCTGCTTTGACCCAGAACAATTAGTTCATTGTTATGAAATCCTTTGACCTTCAATTCGGAAAACGCTCTGAGGATGTTCTTTATAGCATTGATGAAGTCATTCTAAACAATATGAACCAATATTAGACACCTTAAAGGTATTCAAAGTGATCAAGTACTCCTATTAATCAAATCAAATACGAGTGATCAAATATCCGTGCTATTTTGCGAAATCTAATGAACTTAATCTAACTCAATTTAATGGATAATGAAAGAAGTGAAGAAGAAGAAGTGAATTTGAGTCTGTAGGGAAAGACATGTACTGCCCACCCCAGATTTTTATGTCCCTTACAATACATGGTAATCTACAGGAAAAGTATTAGAATCGTATAGAAAATCGCAACTTCAATTTTCGACGGATCTACACGTTTTGAGAACTCTAGAACGCCAAAAATTATTGTTAGGTTGATGTCTGTGTCTGTCTGTGCAATATATGTGCCCACTCTAGCCGAAAAACTCATAGAAGAAATTTTACAAAATTTGGTAGATAATTTAACTGTGGATTAATCTGGTGCTGGTTAGATTTTGATACGATTCGGGAAAATATTCTAAACAAATATTCCTATTGGATATTCTATTATTTTCTATGTGCGTTACTTCAATAATATACAGAAATATCCAATTCCGCCGCTCACCCTCACGTACTCATTTCAGAATTCATAGCTGATAAATTTATATTCATGATTAATTTTTATACTTGACGCGACAAACTTCGATCTTCAGAAGTCTGTTGATCAGCTAAAGACTTCATTTTTTGTCTCTGTGTGGGGAGCCGCCCGCCTCTTGAGTTACTTTCTGCTACGAATCACATTCCTAGTTATGTGCTCGGACTCGAAGATATCTTTTGGTATAATCGTTATTGCACGGATTTACCATGCCATTGGTCCTGAGTTCAAACTCGAACAAACAGGAACTGCCGGTGCCTACCTCCAATGGTATTAAAATAGTATACATTAAGCCAAATCAGTCAAATGCATCTAATGGATTATCATCACTAAGATTTCGGCAACTTGAAAAAAAAACAACTTTTAAAGAATGTTTTAAAAATATTCAAATATTTTTAAAGAATAGCGCGAATAGAATAACTTTTAAAGAATAACATAAAATTATGCATCTTTTTCATGCTGATTCTGACACAAATGGACCTAAACAATATATGGAATATGAAGATATAAAAAATCGAATGGAACTTTTCACCCGAAATATTTATATTCTATATTCTGTATAGATGTTTGTAATTTTAAACGATTGCGCATACTTTATTCCAACGAAAATATTTTTGCTTTAATCTCAGCATAACCACACGAAAATATTCTGGTATTGTCGATGATTCTAGAAACATATCCTTGGTCATATATTTACCAAAAAGGCAGATCTTCCACCCACCTCATCTACTCTTATCGTTCATATCTCCTATATTATTTACAATTCATGATATCGCTTCGGATCGTTGATTTTTCCACAATATTATTCTGAATTCATGCTCGACTGCTATTTTTACTTCAAGAATGTCTTTTAGATCGTTCCCCAAGATATAGAAGAATACAACGATGATATGTTTTCTATACTTCAAATGCATGTCAATGTATGAAATGAGTTCTTATATGGGAAAACTTGTTATTCTCTACAGATAACAAAAAATTAAAATTTGGAATAAAGTTAAGTATCTAACATAGTTATTAGATGTTTTCGCAAATAGTAGGCAAAAGATGTTTGTTTGTTTAGTGTTTGATGTTTGAACTTAGTTTAGTGTTTGAAGGGAGAGATGTTTAAACTCAGTTTAGTGTTTGATGTTTGAACTTAGATGTGTGAACTTAGTTATAAATATGTTAGAACTTAGTTTAAAGATGTTTGCACAAATAATAGGAATTAAAATATAAATAATATGCATAAATTAAAGCAGCGTTAATTTAGCTATAAGGATTAAATGAGATAATTCTGTTGTACATATCCCCCCTAAAATATGGAATACACATTACAGAAGCCATCATTAGTGGACCGGTTTCGCGCATATTATGCACTCGTCAGCATGGAATAGCCGATATCTGCAATGGCAGCAAGAAGCTTGCTACAAACTACAATTTTTGCGAGCTTTTATGGAAAGTGACAGTTTCAGCCCTTCAACGTAACGTGCATAAAATCTGTCAATTTAGCTCAGAACACACAAAGCTGCAAAGGAAAATTTCATTAAACACAAAATCCACCTAGAAACGGAGTTCCTCAAAATATAAAACAGATACCAGCATCCATTGCCAGTTTCACAAACGTATCTTCAAATATCAAATTTTATATCGGCCACTTGGAAGGTTCCCATAGAAGATCGCAAACATTATGAGTTATAAAAAGTTTCTTGCTGTCAAATCGGCTATTCCATGCTGAAGAGCGTATAATAAGCGCGAAACCAGTCCATGGATGTTGATATCTGCAATAGGAGTGTTTTCGCAATTCTGTTGTGTTTTGTGACAGCCCAGTATTGTGTGTTAGTTTACTGTTTCATAATCAGCTGGAGTATTCTTTATTCTGCTTTCTGATTGGCCCTCTCATGTGGACTGTTAATCCATGACTTGGGTATATGTATCTCTCTGTTTCTTTATTTGTGCCTCTTTTGTCTTTTTGACTTCGGGTTTGTTGGTCTATCTTGTGCTAAAGAAGGGGATTCAGCGTATCATAGAAACAGCTATATGCTGTTTTGTCTTATTAATTTGTGCTTAATTACATTATTTGAGAGTTTCCTTAACCTTTGTACAAAGTGTTTTTACTTATCGTGATATATATATGCAGTTTACTATATTCTGCATTATTAAGAAATTATTTTTATTACAGATAACCTTTTTAAGAGAGAAGATTTTTTTTCAGGTTGCTGGTTGAGTGCAAGTTGTTAAAAGTGCTATGGATGATAGAAGTTAAAATATAAATGTTGCAGTCTTGAAGACAAGAAAGACAAAAATTACCACACAATAGTTTATTTATAAAACAGATATAGATAGGAAACGATCATAACATATTTGAAGGGAAAGAAAATAAATATTTACATGATAATACAGATAACTTTGATAAGGTCTTAATTACAATAATTGCAACACTTTTTATCCTTATAGTAAAACTATAACATCACAAAATATAACCTTTCTTAGCTTTACATGTTTTACAACAGTGCGTAAATGGTTTTAGTATTACTGCTGATTTACTTATCGAATTTTAATTTAGCCATAGCGTTTTAGACAGTTATAAACAGCTTAAAGTTTTCAACAACAAATTGCAATAGAGTTATATAGGTGTGTTTATTATAAGTTTCACGATGTGCTTACAGAAAATCATGAATTACACTTAAACATGAAAAAAAAAGAAACATACATCTATAGAAGCAAGCAAAAAACGTTTGTATATAGCAAAAAAAAGTTGATTGAATTTTACTTTGAGTCTTTGCCGACCTTTTTGATTGTCGACAATAATAGTAGTAATGTATACTACAATACTTGCACCAGGCTAACTTAACTACACTGTGGAAGTTTTGAATGCTATAACTGGAAGCTACATTGTGGAAGCTTTGACTTAATTATTATGTTTCGTTTTCATACTTCCATTATAAGTACATTGAGTAGAAGGTTTCCATTTATTCTGAATATCAATTTAGAATACATTTTTATTGAAATATGAAAAACTGTGAATGAACTTTTGAATTTTAATTACAGTATTGATTGACTTGAGCTTAAACCCTTGGTTTAATGCACATCAATTTTAGTTTTTCGTTATTATTAATGTTTAATGTATGGGCTAACTCAGTTTTTATATAGTAGTAATAAATACTGCTATGCTCTTTACAGTTAAGTTAGATTGCTGCAAGTATAGGTGGTTGTAGATGGTAGCTTGGTATTATAACGCACGGCTGACTAGAGTACACAGCTGAATCTACGAGTGTCTTTTCACTTAGTTTTGAATTTCTACGCCCATTATAAGCACATTGATCAAATGGCACCACAGTAATAAATTACTAAAAATAAAATCAATAAATAATATATTTTTAATGAGTTGTGTAGAAAGTTTATGAAAAATTTTTGAAGTTTCATTTTAGGAATTGATGGATTTGAACTTAAGCCATCGGCTACACATATGTTTAAATATTGATAGTATTTAATATATGGGCTATTTTTTTGCGATGGTGCACAGTTTTATGAACCTATCGCTTGTTTAATTAGGTTTGTGCTCTGCCGCAAAAGTTTAACTCGCGGAGGGGTTCATAAGATTTATTAGAGGGAGCATTACGTGATCCCTTAAGCAACTTTAACACAAAGTTGCTAAACAAAAGGAGATATATTTATTAGAGTAAATTATTTCTTTTATACAGGAAGTTTTGTTCTGTATTACACAGGTGCGCAAACTGTGGAGAGCATTTTAAAAGGAGCTAGGACCGCTCATGAGAGGGACGAATATTACACGAATGAGGGCCTGGGCGTTATGGGGGGGGGGGGGGGGAGTGGGCTTCCATTTTTTTACAGGCAGGTATGAAATATTTACAAGTAGGGAAAAATCATATATAGAGGGAGAAATTTTAGCTATTTGAAGAGGGGTCAACAATTTATATGGGTGGCCTTGAAGGGGTAAATAGTCAAGGTGGGAGCAGAAGGTTTTCTTATTTTTAATTTAAAAATATAAATTCTTAATTTGCTACGAATATATGGTTTCTACTAATACATGGTTTCATACTACGAATCAGTGGCTTTCGCCACTGATGAAGGGCATAGTGATACTCGAAAGCGCTTTGGTCGTGTAATTTTTGTACGTCGAGGAAAGGAGATTTTATTAAAGAACTTTTAAACCTATTTTTGGTAGTCTTTGATTTTAAAGTTTAATAGTAGATATGGCTTATGAAATCGAAATAAAACAGGACGAAGGGATAAATACATAGCATAAGGATGTAATACTGCACATGGAATGTTCCTTCAACCTCAGATTACTTTATTTACTTTTCTGGATTCGATTACGATGATGTTGTGTGACAAAATCGATGTCCAATAAAACAAATGGTAGCAAAAAAGATGGCAAAATCGTCTGTCCAATAAAACAGTTAGCATTCAAACTAAATTTATTAAATCGTTTATTATATATACCATATATTGAGGTTACTTTTTCAAAAATGCATTAATAAAAATAATACACTCCTGTTTAGACGAGTAAACTAAACTTTGAATTGCAGCTTCTAGGAAAACGCCTTGGACATATGTACTTACTAAACAGAACGATGCTTATTCATTTTATTAAAAATGCATGGGTTTTGTTTTTGTATTTACTGTTTATGTGTAGAAATATTTATTGTTCTTATTGTTGAGCGTCTTTTATCGTCATATTCCTATTAGTGTTGAAGAATTGTTTGGTCTCCATGAGTTAGGGGGTGGCAATTATGTGATTTGCTACAGGGAGGGGAGTGTAACGATTTGAGTAGCTCTAAAGGGGGCGATGTAGCTCTAAAGGGGGCGATGTAGCTCTAAAGGGGGCGATGTTTAAGTATATATTTGAGTAGCTCTAAAGTGGTGTAAATATTTGAGTAGCTATAAAAAGGGGCGTAAATATTTGAGTAGCTATGTAAAGGGGCGTAAATATTTGAGGAGCTATAGAAAAGGGCGTAAATATTTGAGTTGCTCTAAAGGGCGTAAATAGTTGAGTAGCTCTAAAGGGGCGTAAAAGTTTGAGTAGTCCTAAAATGGCGTGAATATTTGAAAAGCTCTAAAGAGGCGTAAAAATTTGAGTAGCTCTAAAGGCGTGTGAATATCTGAGTAGCTTTAAAGAGAGGGTTTAATGTTTAAATAACTCTAAGCGGGAGTTAAGCATCTCTAAAAGGGATGAGAATATTTGAGTATCTCTGAAAGGGGAATGTAAATATTTCAGTTGTTCTAAAATGTGGGGATGCGATATTTTTAGCTGTAAAGGGATGCGCGTTTATTTGAGTAGCTTTAAAAGGGGGCAGCGAATGTTTAAATAGCTCTAAAGGGGGGATACGTAAGCATCGCCAAAGGGGGCGCAAATAATACAGTTGCTCAAAAGGGGGCCCAAATAATATAGCTGCTCAGAAGGGGGCGCAGATATTTACATCGCTTTGAAATGGTGTACGAATGTTTGAGTAGTTTTAGGGGTACAGCGAATGTGTAAATGACTCTAAAGGGAAGGGGTAAATATTTGAGTCGCTCTAAAGGGGGCTTGACCAAAACAGTTTGCCACCTTAGCTCTATCATATATTGCTATATGATGATGAAAATAATATTATTTTTTTATTACTTCATGACGGCAAAGATAAGGAATTATGGAAAATTAATTTAATTAAATTATATGTTATCTTAATACTTCTATTTCGAATTTTTATGCACTTTCTGCAGCTTGGACGAAATGACTAGAAATTAATACGAGCACAAAAATGAAAGAATTGGTTTTTGCTTTGTTGTTGTTGTTGAGACCCAGACCGTCCGATCTACCAGAAAGGTGTAAGGTAGATTTTTGCTTTGTAAAGGAGTTCATGTTTTTGGTCCAAAACAAAGGGAAAATCAATTCACTTCGTTTGTTTTGATTTAATTTGGCTTCACTGCTCTTAAAATTTTCGACATTTTGGATCAGGAGCGAGCAGTGGGTCTTTCTAGAACGACCAAGGTGTCCAAAAATCAATTTAAGGTATTTTAGATAAGAAGTTTTTACTTTCCCTGCAATGCATAGCACTTATAACGGGAAAGTATTGTTCGAGTCCAAAACTGGAATCTCGGATTTGATAGATTTTACAGGTTTTGAGCATCTCTGGATCACGAATCAATTAGTTATTTTTGTGATGTCTGTGAGTAAGATAGATATATGTCGGAGAAATTAAACGATTTAAATAGATGTGGAATGTTTGTAAAGGAGTTCATGTTTTTGGTCCAAAACAAAGGGAAAATCAATCCATTCATTGGGAAAATCATCCCATCAAACCAACCCTTCCATTGCGAAGAACAGTTTTTGCGCTTATTTTTAATTCTTTACCTTGGAATGGTAAATATGCAATTGAAGAAAGAAACTTGCCAAATTCAGATTTTGTGATTATGGCCTTGGCTGTTTGCAGCTTTGTGTAGATATAGCTAAGTTTTATCGATATTTTAAGCGAATTATGTGGTAGGATTGAATTTGTCAGTTCTTATAGTTTGCAAAATTATGGATTATAGCAAGTTTCTTTCTGCCATTGTAGATATGGGATATTTCAGGGTGACGAGCTCATAATAAGCGCGAAACCGGTCTATAAATGCTGTTATATGTAAAGGGGGCGCATTCGGAATTTTAGGAAACGTCATCTACATGAGAGTTCTGTGACTATGAATTTAAATATAATTTAGTATGAATATTTTAATTGTGGTAAACATAAATCGAATATAAAAATAGTAAAAAATTATAAAATATAATTATGCTAAATATGCTAAAACAATAGCTGTTTTATATATATAGTTTGTCATTTAAAAGCGAATGACACCTGTTATAGGATGCTAACAGGACCCGTTTTGGAGATATTGCTTGTTTTTAATTTAAAAAGAAGAAAATATTAAAAATCAATTATGCTTACTATTACTAAATAAGTGAAGGCTTTATTACCAGAAACGAATTTACATAATTATTTAGGAATTATCATGGACCGTTTTAGAGATATTAATAATTTTACGTTTTCATAGAGAACATGATATCTGAAAAGAGTAAAGCAAAGTAAGAAATTAGGCATGCTTATTGTAAACTATATCAATAATAAACTTGTTGATATTTTAGAAGATCCAGAGATTTTTTATTAGTAATGCCATTTGCTTCGAAAAACTAAAAACAGAAAAAGAATCCTAAAAATTGGAGCTATATTGGTATTTGATTGGTGCCTTGGTTCATTACATTTTTCTGGGACAATTTTTGCTGTCAATTAAAGAAAATGGAAGTCGATAACATTAAAAAAGTAAACTTGAAAGACTGTCGTTTTTGAAAATCATTAGATGCACGGCACACAGCATCAAAGATAACTTATCTTAAATCAGCATTTTGAAAGTCGAGAAAGGGCGATTGTATCTAAGTTTTATGCACAAGGATAGATACAAGGACTTTACTTTGTGGAATAGGAACCTGGATAAAATTTTAAGAAGCTTCAATGAAGCTTTTCTAATGGGATACAAAGCATTCGCGGTTGTTGAAGACTTGGTTAAATTGTAAGATGCTTCAGCGAAGCTCTTCTGCCGGGATATAAAATATTTGACGTTGTTGAAAGCTTTGTAAAATTGCAAGATGCTTCAGTGAAGCTCTTCTAACGGGATACAAAACATTAGCGGTTATGTTATCTTGGTAGAATTTCAAGATGCTTCAGTGACCCTCTTCTAACGGGATACAAAGCATTTGCGGTTGTTGAAGGTTTGGCTAAATTTTAAGATACTTTAGTGAAGCTCTTTCCTACTGGGATACAAAGCATTTGCGGTTGTTGATAGCTTTGTAAAATTGTAAGATGCGAGAGCTTTTGAAAGGTCTTGTTAGAGTTTTAAGATGCTTCAGTAAAGCTCTCCTAGCGGAATACAAAGCATTTGCGGTCGTTGAAGGCTTGGTTAAATTGTAAAATGCTTTAGTGAAGCTCTTCTAAGGGGATTCAAAGCATTTGCGGTTGTTGACAGCTTGTTAAAATTGTAAGATTCGCCACTGAAGCTCTTCTAACGGGATACAAAGCATTTGCGGTTACAAAAGCTAATAAATGGTCTTGTTAGTGTTTTAAAATGCTTCAGTGAAGCTCTCTGAGTGGCATACAAAGCATTTGAGGTTGAAGGTTTGGTTAAATAGTAAGATGCTTCAGTAAAGCTTTTATAACGGGGTGCAAATCATTTGCGATCGCTAGAACTTTAAAAATGTTTTGATAGAATTTTAAGATGCTTCAGTGAAGCTTTCTAACAGGATACAAAGCATTTGCGGTCGTTGAAGGCTTGGTAAAATTATAAGATGCTTTAGTGAAGCTCTTCTAAGGGGATGCAAAGCATTTGCGGTTGTTGAGAGCTTGGTTAAATTATTAGTTGCTTCAGTGAAGCTCTTCTAAACGGGTACAAAGGATTTTCGGTTTGATGCAGGCTTTTCTAAAGGAACTAAGGAAGCTATCTAGCTATCTAGAAGCATAAACATTTCAAACACATTTTCTCATAGAGATATGTATGTATACATATGTATATATAAGTACACGTTTGATTAAAAAAAATATTTCATATTCGTATGAACGTTTTTTATTTGATTTAATACCTTTCAATTTCCTTATAATTTTTTAAAGATTTTTCCGAAGAAAATTATATCTTAATAAGCATTTACTCAATGTAACAAAGAATAGGAATAAACATTAAAATAGTGATATACATATAAAGCGCGGTTATTGATAAAAGTAATTTAGTCTAATTGATATGTGTCAAATTGATATGATATGTTTCTAAATCTGTAAACGTGGGTAAAAAGAAACAATATATATATACATACCTTATATATATATATATATATACTTTAAAATTCTCTTGATATTAAAATTTTCTAAAATTCAATTTTTTTATATAAATTTGATATTTTCAAATAGTAATGTTCTTAGTGTTGAGATTTCTGAACAATTTCTAGTTTGAACTGCCAAATTATTATTTAAATTTTGCATTTGATGTTATTATAACTATGAATTTATAATAGAATAATAGAGCAACAAAAATGTAATAGAACAATTTAAAAAAGAAAATAGGAACAAGTAATACAGTTTAATTAATAATTGCGTAATTTAATTATAGAAAATGAAATAATAGGTTTAAAACTAAAGCCTCGTAATCATCCTACTGATAATAATTTTTTGTAATATATTTTCAAAGATAATTGAAATAGCAAATCTTTAAATTATAAAATATTTTTTTTTAATTTAAATTAAAATGAATAAATATCAGTTTGTTTTTTTTAAATTGTAATTTAGATATATAAAAACTATATTATCTACTTAATAAAATATTTGAAGTAAAAGGTATAACAATTGTCACTTTAATGATGCACTCATAATTGAATATAACAATATTTTAACGTATTGCATGAAACAAAAATTCCAGTTCTTAAAAATTATTGGAGTTTCATATTGTTGGAAATGTATTTAAGCAGGAAGAAAAAAAATACATGTTATAAGAAATGAATTATAAGACTTCAATTACGAATAAATCTGTAAATTCTGTACGGAAAAATATACGGAGAAATATAAATACATAATGAAGGAAAATACATATTAAAAGTGGAACATTTGCATAAAACATGGTCTGTTTGCAATTGGATTAATACAGATATATATACAAAAGTGTAAAGAAATTTCAGTTGCACAGTCAAAATGTAATATGATGCGTTCGTTTACGTTATGGTATGTTTCTTAAAGTTACATTTATTGGGATAAAATTGCTTTTAAAAATAGAATAAGACGCTTTTTAAGTATTGATGCTTATAGATAATAATAATTATCCCTTTCCCTACAGTACAATGTATATGTAAAGTATTATGCTGGTCGTCAAAAATCCTACTTTGGGATTTTGAAAGATTTACATGTTTTGAATATATCATGTTTTGAGATGCTTTGAGAAATTGCATGTGTAGAAAAATAATGTAAATAAATTTGAACTACGGAGAATGTTTTGCAGTTTTAATACGAAAAAGTATTGTGCTGGGCGTCAGAAATGTTACCCCGGGATTTTGAAAGATTTACACGTTTTGAGTAGTTTATGTTTTGAGACGTTGCACGTGTAGATAAGTTATGTAAATAAACTTGAATTACAGAGAATGATTTGTAGTTTGCTTGATTATAATACGAATTATTCGAGGTCTACTAACATTTTTTCTTACCGAAGGAAAATATTACGTCCAGAACATGATAGTAGTAGATTATACTAGAAAATGTTAATTTTAATTCATTTACGAAAAGCAATACGTTTTCGTACGTCTAATTAGATGTCTTTTCAGATGCTTTATTATAATTAACAACGCTAATATTCTTCAACATTTAAAGATATATTATATCTATGTATCATTATAATAAAAAAAATCGGTTTATATTACAATATCAGTTTATATTATCAGTTTTTAATATTACAAATGAGTATCTGTTCAGCATTTAAAAAATCTGATGTGGATAACACACGACTTTCCCTGCAGATTCAAATTCATTTTTTCTTTTTTTCTTTAATAATTCATTACATTGAGTTTAATTGCATAAAATAACATGCATAATTATTTGAAATGAAATTAAATTGAATCTGTCCTTTTAATTTAACTTTCGTCTTCCGTTCGTAACCGGACGTATTTTCAAAGGCGGCGTTGCAAAAATGTGAAAAAAAAAATAATATATCTCGGGAACGGCTAGTTCTAGAGTAACGGGGTTGGTATTTTTCTTTTCACCGTCAAAAATTACGTATAAAGCGAGCATTTAATTGATATATTTGAACATACGTAGTCTTTTATTTTAGATTTTGACGATTTTTGCGGGCCATTTCGCAAAAAAAAAGGCAGATTCTATTTTCCCCCATCGTACCAAAATCTAATCATCACCGGGGTGATACATACATGACTTACCTATAAAATTTTATGAAATTCGGTCGATTAGTTTTTGAGCTAGAGTGGATTTATATACATTGCAGACACAGACCGACACAGACACACACACAGAGATACACACACAGACGTCACACTGAAAATTATTTTTTCGAATTCTAGTGTATTCGAAACATGTAGATCTGTTGAAAACTCGAGTTGCGATTTTTGACACGATTCAAATGCTTTCCCTATACATTGCCATGTATTGCAATAAAAGCAATAAACTCCATGCATGTATTCGATTCATAAGGGACGTTGTGACTAAGAGTCTGCTTATTCATTTCGTTAATTGACTTTTGTTGCGTTATCTTACCCCTTTATGGCCAAATTTATTTTCCCCAAGCTTCCTCATATGATTCTGAAGGAAAACAGTCAAAAACATATATCAATAAGGAATGGTGATTAATTTATTTATCTCTTTTTGCACATTTTGTTATACTTCGAATTATTAATTTCACTGTCGCATATCCGGCTAGTACTTCCAGAATCAACTAAAACATCACCAATTTCGTTGGGTTGCAATCTTTCCTTCATTCTAGATGGCATTTTTTGAAGAGGAAAGATTGGTAAGTATTATATTAAAACCACAGACTGCGTACCCCGACATTTGACTGTGAAACCAATAATTTTCAATATTTGGGTTCACCGGACATCTGACTGGAACTAATAATTTTCATCTCGTAGGGGATCTCTCAACACAGGGCAACAAAGGGTTAATGCCCATTCTCTCTAAACAATGTTTTCATCATTTAGCGTATGATTTACAATAAATGGTTGCGTAGATCTTTGCCAATCTTGTTTGTAAATTACCTACTATTATGTATCTTTCATCATAAAGATTTAAATTATAACCAATTTTAGAAAAGACACTTACTTTCAATCAAAACAATGTATTTGTTAGATTTCTTATCAGAACACATACTCCAATGGATCAGACATATGCAGTGTTTTTTCAAGTATTCTTGCTTCCTATAATTTTTCAATCTTTATGCATGTAGTCCAAGTAATCAGTGCTTATAGATATAATCTATCACTGATATCAGAAACATGCATTTTGTGTTCATTTTGATAAAATAATTGAACTTGACGAAGAGTTTTATCGAAATGAACAATTCATTTGTTTAGGCTTAGGGCTTGTCCACGTGTAAAGCTTTAATGCTTGGATTTTATTTGATTTTCTATTATCGATTCCTTTCCATTGATGTTTGTTGCTTGTCTTTAGGTTGATGACTAGAGGTTTGCATTTTATTTTCTACTTGATTGATGATTCGCTGTGTGATACTTTTTTATTTGTTAGGCATTTTTTAATGATGGATTTTTTTTAGTTACAACTTATATATATATATATATATATATATATATATTTAAATATAATTTCGTAAAAATTTTGTTGAAGATCTATAAAGCCATTACAGAATATTTGGGTCTTAATGAGAAAATATTATTTTAAGAAAATGGACTTTAAACATTACGCAGTGTAAGCCACTAATGAAGTAAAGGTGCACTTTTTGGAACAAAACATGAGTTTAGTACAAAATTTTGGGTGATGTTTGTTTTTAGATGCTGGTAAAATACTCATCTGTAATATTAAATCATAAAGAAAAGATAAGGCAGATTAATTTGAAACGTTCACGCCCCTTTTAAATAATTATGTTTAAAACAATGAGATCTTGAAAATAAAATAGCACCTGCATTTTATCGTTGAAATAAAACTTTATTCGAAATAAACAAATATCCCGAATTTCTGTAAAAAAGGTAAAAATGTCCTTCCTAAGTAACTGTTATGTTTTAAGCAATATAATACCAAGAAATAACAGCAAGAGAATTTTACTTTGAAATAAAAATCCCATTTCTCTCTGCATTGTATGTTTAAATTATGGCAATTAAGAAGGAAGTTAGATAATGCTAAAATAACTTCTTTATTTATTTAGTAAATATTGAATTACAAATGTATTTTCGTGTATGGAAATTTCTTGTGGATCATAACAGTTTAGCATGAAATGAAACATCCTCATAAAACGGTTTGTAAAGATGACAGTATATTTTATCGCTGTAAATATCAGAATTTAAACACCAAGAAATGTTATCGAATTTTAAGCCATATCATTTATATAAACTCATGATATACGACAGTTCACGGAAAACGTCGTTCATAAGCGAAGTGTTGGTCAAAGTGCACTTAGAAGATTTTATTGGCTAATATTTCTAAGATCAATGACATAACATTTGATATATCATAAACAATTTTTATTTCCCAACTTTTACACTCTACCGAACACATTTTAGATATAGTTATTTTTTAGTATCAATTCGGATTTTTAAATGTTTTGGGGCCATTAAAAGTATGTATTCACTTTCATCAACAATCCATAGTTTCTGATATGTGAAATTATTGGGATGGGTTGAAAAATATGTATTTTGATGGCTTTAAAATTTCTTGGCACATACATTGCATCCGAACTGAAATATGTTTTTTTGAATATTTGTGTATATGAGTATATAGTAACACTATATGTCGGAAAAATTGATTGAAACAAATAAATATAGATTGATTATTTTAAAAGGTATGCATAAGAGACATATTTATTAATAAAGATTCATTAAAAAAGAATTAACAGAGGCGGGTTTTTCGCCCTCTGTTGATATGCTAATTGTTGGGGTCTCGACTCTAATGTCTGTTACATCCGCTACGAATGATCGCTTTGGTGTTCAAAATTGATCTATTTAACCATTTCTAATCCTACCACTTTTCAGTTTGTTTATAGCGGTTGTTAAGAAAAGACATAGTTTGACCTGAGAAAAAGGGATCAGGACTCTCTTCAAACACGTGTAGTCACCGATTTTTTATATGACGGCTATTTTTTAAGGAAGCTTTAGAAAGTTTTATTCTCCCAAGCAGCAATTTTATTTATTTTAGACATAAAAATGTGTTTTTATATCATCATACGCAGAAAAAAATACCCTCAACTTTCTTACCTAATTCTATTGGTGTACCCTCAATCGTTCTTGAGATTTTTTTTCTTATGGCAGACGATTTTTTATTATATTTTATAATTAATTTTTTATAAAAATTTTTGATTATATTTGTAACTTTAAAGTAACAGAGTTATGTCTCAATAGTGAAATTGTTTGCTGACAATTCTTCAAATCAAACTGTTGAAAATATTTATTTTATTACAATTCATTCTTAAATTGAGATGCCTGAAAACTTTGAGAATGATATTATTACAGACTTTATTTTTTCAAAATCAGATTACTTGCAAATTTATTCCATATTAACAGAGCTATAACATCTGCACCATTTTAACTCTTAAATTTGCAACGGATTTTACTTTCCCTACAATACCTGGTAATGTATAGGGAAAGCACTGGAATCAATCGAAATCACTGTCGAAAATTGCAACTCGAGTTTTCGATGGATCTACACGTTTTGGGACCTCTAGAACACGAAAAATCTATTTTTAGCGTGACGTCTATGTGTGTGTGTCCATGTATGTGTGTGTGTCCATGTTTGTGTGTGTGTGTGTGTGTGTGTGTGTGTGTGTGTGTGTGTGTGTGTGTGTGTGTGTGTCCATGTGTGTGTGTCTGACAGTGTAATAATAACTCAAAAATTAACCACTCTAACTCAAAATTAGAGAATTAATTTGGATCATTGATCTTAAGTTATAGTATCCACTCTAATTAATTATGGTCCAAATTTCCTAAAATTTTGTAGGTAAGTCACTTGTGGGTTACCCTGGTGGTGATTAGGTTTTGGTACAACTTGGAATAAAACAACTTGCCTTTTTTTGCGAAATGGTTCGCAAAAATCGCATGTAACTAACTGAAAAACTAAGTGACTAAATTTAACAAAATTTGGTAGAAAAGTCACTTGTAGGTAACCTTGATGCTGATTAGATTTTGGTACGATTTGGAAAAAAAGGAATCTGCCTTTTTTTGCGAAATAGTCCGTAAAATCGTTAAAATATAAAAATCTAAAATAAAAGACTACGTGTGCTCAAATGTATCAATTAAATGTTCGCTTTATACGTAATTTTTGACGATAAAAATAATAAGACCAACTCCATTACTTTAGGACTAGCGGTTCCCAAGATATTTTAGTTTTTTTGCATTTTTCCTACGCCGGTTTTGAGAATATGTCCAGTTACCAAAAGAAAACGATAATTAATATAAAAGTGCAAATTCAATGTCATTTCAAATAATTATACTGTTATTTTGTGCAATTAAAGTCAATTTAATGAATTATTAAAGAAATGAGAGAGAAAATGAATTTAAGTCTGTAGGGAAAGTCATGTGTTGCCCACATTAGATTTTTGAATTTTTTGATATTCAGAACATTTATTAAGTGGATAGGTGCCACATTTATTGAACACGAGTCATTTCTAATGCGCGAAGTTTGTGTGGAAATGAATAGTGATTTATATGTATACGGTAACCTAAAAAACGATTAAGCAAATATTTTTTCTGGTTGCAAAAATGTGTTGGAAAATTTTAAATTTCATCCTGTGCTGGAGAGGTGAAATTAGTTAAAACTCTTTTGATGTTATTTATTAGTGGATTATTTTATATAAATGTAATGTTTCTGCTTGCGAAAAATAATTGGGGCGATCTACAAAACTATTTCGCAGAAATCCTGCATAAAATTAGGAAAATACTGTTGTGAGAACATAGACATTAAATGTTATGCAGTGTAAGCCATTTGACGCTATAATGGTGCGCTCTTCAGACCATAACTTAAGTTAATAAACGTTCTAGATTGAATTTTCTCATAGGTTTTTTTTTAAATATGTTGGTTAAATACTCATCTGTAATATTATATAATAGAAGAAAAATTTATTTTGTGAAAATTTGAAGGACATGTTACTTTAAACGAAAAGGTGCACTACGGAACAGTTAAAAGGAAATCGTATCACTAAAAAAAACCTTTTAGAGATATTGCAGGTTTTAGTTCCAAAATATTCAAAATAATTGAATTTTCTTACATTTATCAAATATATTGATTTATAACAATCGCTTTCAACACATAATCGATTAACAGTATTGCTTAGGAAGTACCATGAGTCATTCTCAAGATATTACACTTTTCACTTCCCCCGCAGCGAGCGGGATATCTTTTAGTACTTAAGTGATTGTGGTAGAAATTATTTATTTCAATTTGCAATTTTATGAAATCTGTTGATTTTGGAACCTTAAAAAGATTCTTTTTATAGTTATTGTTTTACAACAAAATCAAAATTTGTTATTTTGTAGAAAAAGAAAGCCAACGATATTGGCGTTTTCTTAATATGAAGCTTTAACTCCTTACTTTTACTCGATGGTCAAACATGTGCTACCATGTGTGTGAATAAGAGCAAGGATTTTTTATAATGCAATTGTCTTAGAATTTCAGTGGATAAAATGTTGTCTGCCCGGCCAGAGATCGACAGTTCTATGTACAAGTGTGACAAGAGTTCTTTGGATGTTACAACATTCGGGTTTGTTACACCATATTAAATATTTATTACTAGTGAACTTTTATATATTTTTCGAATCCTTCCTCAGTCCAATCGTTCTGATTGGCTGACTGTTTTTACGGTTCCCCACCCTTCCCTTCCCTTTACAACCTACTCGTTAGATCAGATATCCAAGGCAGAATATTCATCTTATATAAAAGAAAAGCAATCTCTTCTCAGCACCCTCCAAAAGCGGAGTGCATAACTATACCTCATTGTTTTCAATATCCAAAGGACTTTCTGATATATCAGATGTAGGAGTAAGTGTCTTCAGACGCAGGCACTCCGTAAGGATGCAAATATTTATTCTGATCTTAAATATTTATTCTGATCATAATGCATTTTCGGAATGATGCAATTTTTTTAAACACCACTGTAGTTTAAATATCAACATGTTAAACATAAATGAAGGAGAGGTGGGATATCTAAACACTTTTTTATATTTTATTTTTCTTTATTTTTCTATCTTCATCTCATACTCAGGGCTGAAGGTCTAGTAACTAGGTTTTGTCTTAATTTATTAGACTTTTATTTGTTATTTAAAAAAAAAATATCCTACTGAAAAATGTGAAAAAGCTACATTTTTCTAATCAATTAACATTCTAAAAATTTGTTATAACTGAAATGAATATTTAAAAAAAATTGCTGTTATATAGTATAAATTATTTATTTCCTTTTACGCATTGTAACAAAATATTTTATATTTTACTGAATAATGCACAAATAAGTAGAAAAATAAACGTTGGTTATTTTCACGTCTGTGTGGTAAAAATTTTTCTTGACAATGAATATTTGTGGGAAAGAGATGTATTTATTTAAACACAAATAAAATTCAAATTTATCCAATTTTTTAACAAATGACAATGTTGCAAAGTTTTATTATTTCAAAAAAAAAAAAGAAATAAAGGAACATTAATCAAATATAAATTCAAAACGCGGTTTTGCGTAATGACATATAAATAATGAAACCATAACATAATTCGCTGCATAAATAAAATTATAAAAAGCAGATGATCGTTCTAAAAAATCTTGGGGGTTTTTCTCATTTAATTTTCTTTTTGTAACCCTAGATAGCGTCACCACTACTGTAGTTTAGAATTTTATCCAGCATCTGATTCTCCTTTGGGGCGTCAGTCTAAAGTCCACGTTATAGAAGGAAGCCTAGGCGTTTCCAAAATTACTCTTTCCTCTATATAAATTTATTTCGCAATACGTTATATTATGATTTCTTTATTTATTGGTAATTAAATATGTTAATATATTTTATGTATTCGTAATTCAAGTAAAGATACATTGATTAAAAAATCAGGCAACACTTTAAAACTTATCCTTACATAGCTAGACAAGATACAAAGTATACATAATTACACAAAATATGCATTGATATATGCAAATAAACATCGTACATAAAACATTGCGATTGTAGAAATCCCGTACATTCATTTACACAAAGTGCTTTTACTTAAATTGTCAACAACAAAGCTGCCATAGTTGAGCTGTTACAGTTAAAACTATATAATAAGTTGAACAATAATTATATATTACCATTTCGTGATTTATTGATTAACAAATTATTAAATAAACGGACTGGATTTATCTTTGGTACTTGCACATTGATAGGCGAAACTGTTTAATTAATATGTATTTTTCCTTTAAATTCAATTTGTTTTAAATATTTTTGGTAGAAATTATTGTCTGTGAAAAATTGAGTGGTTATAGAATACTTGTGGGACACAAGAAAGTAAAAGTTTGAATTCAATTTGTACTATCATTTAACTAAAATTTGTATTCTGAAAATAAAAATTTAAGTTGTAATTGCATAGGATATATTTTTAAGTCAAAAATTTTTTCCAAATTTTAAAACTAAAAATAAAAACATTAATTCGTTACAATTATGTATAATGATATTTTATAGATATAAATTTTTTTAAAGGGATTTATCATATTTAATATTTTACATACTACTAATATTATCATTAATTATTTAATTTCTTTTACAATGACAACCTAGGAAATATTAAGTATTGCTTATTCTAAACAGGTAATATGTTTTATATATAACCATCATTCGAATTTATTTTGTAATTCATAACTATATATGTGCTTACCAATTTTAAATTAGGAATATATTAAGTAAACTATCACAAAAAATAAATGCTTTCTAAAAATTTGAACGCAATATTTTGAGCATTATTGATTGAATTTGATTGTAAATAGCATAACTTACTGATTTTAGCTATGTTTATTCAGTTAAACGTATCACATATAGTTAAAATATTTATTTAACAACAGATTTTTCATAAATATCCTCAAAAGGTTTATTATATTTACAAATTGTTTTAATACCCGTATTGGAATGCATTTTTTTTATTAATGATTAATTTTGTCCAGAAAGAATTTTGGAACTGAATAATAAGATTTAATTAATGATAATTCTTAATTATTTCAAATTGATTTGTATATAGTTAGGAAAAAGCTAGCTTAAATATACGATGGAAGCTTCAAAACATGCTTTTTTTATTGAAATATAGAAATATGATTATAATGTTGAATAGTTAATTTAGATATTAATTAATTTTAACTCAAACTCTCGGTTTTATAAAGAATAATTTTGGGTTTTAGTTCTAAATAGCGTTTAATATATGAGCTAGATTGTACAATCTTTCCTATATTTCTCTGTCGTTAAGTTAGACCCACGCAAAGCAGTTTTAAATAAATTGATTGAAATGAATGTACTTTTCTTTAAGGAGTACATCAAGTTTTAGAAATAAAAAATGCTAAGAAATATTTACTGAAAGAAAAATATTCGATTGAGCAATTAAAGAAAAGTTATGTTCATAGCAAAATCATCAGCTTAGACGAGTTTTTGCTTTAAAAGTTAATTAATTGTAAAGCGCAAGCTATATTTTTAAATTTCAGATTGTTCGCATATATACAATATTTTGTTTCAATAGTTTGGAACAAAAGTGTGTTTCACTAGTGTGAGAATTAAAGATAGTGTTTTTATCTTTAATTTTCATATTGATGCTATATATTCAGAATTAAATTAAAGTAAAAGGAATAACTTTTAAACCCATTGATAATCTAATAAATATTTTTTAAAATTTCTATGTAAACACATGATATGTTCATAGATATTTAATGTTTAGATATGTTTTAGTTTTAAATATGGTATTATTCTATGGGATGATATAGTATGGCTTTTGTAGAATTATTAAGATATTGTGTATGCTTTTAAAACTTGTAGAATAATTCAAATACTCAGTGAACTAAGTTCATTCATGAAGTAAAAATAACTATAACAATATAAATCTACAAAATTAGAGAACAAACATATACATTCATTTTTTAAGTCCATAAATAAATTAACCAATCACAACTTCTTACGAGAAAATTATTTTATCTTATTGCTTTCCTAATAAAATTGTTTGATATGGAATATTCATAAATTCCGACCTGTAAAACTTTATATGACAATTATTTCTTGGATATGATTATTACTTGTAGAATTAAAATGAATTTGTGATCATCATCTCAACGATGAAAATAAATGATTTTGTAATATCATACAGGTATTAATTGACTTACGAAATTTCTCACTGATAATTGCAGGAAAATATTTTTGTCGAATTTTAAACGTTTATTCGGGGTAAAAATATTGTTTTATTTGCATAATAAAAACACTTCCACATTTTAATTTATTCCGCGTATGTATGTATGTGGCCATCGAAATAAAGATTGATTTATGTGACTCTTTTCATCATGCACAAAGCTCCATTTACGACTAATTTTGACTAACGAATCAAGCATCAGAACGAAACCTCGTCGTAAGTCTATGAATACATGTACATAAAATAAATATTTGAATTAACATTTTCAAAAAATAAAAATTGATTCATAAATAAGCTTTAACAATATCAAAATGGATCAAATTATATTTTCCTAGTATTCAGGATTAAAACATATGTTTCTCCAATCATCGTTTAAAGATAGAAAGGAATTTTAAAATTATGATATTAAAGTAAAAAATATATTTTTTATCATTGCGTAGATCAAATTGTATCGGCTGTATTATTTTTCAAATTTTTTTATTATTGCTTAAATGAGAAAAATAAATTCTCTAATTGCTTTCAAAATCAAAAATTGAATCCTATATCATTGTTTTAAGAGATAATAAATTGATTCTGTGAAAGGTAAAATTTATATTTTAATTTAGAATTAAATATTTCATTTAAACTGCATGCAACTGCTACATATGATATGCATTATTCAGTTGATAAATGTAACAATTTGAATTTAAAGTGGAATATATGTCAAATTAGCTAAATATTATTGTGTTAAAGGTTAAAATATATCAAATGTCTCATCTTTCGAAGTTTAGAATTTTTCAATCACCGTTTAAATGAAGAAAATGCATTTTCAAATAGCTTTTAAAATTCATTTTTTGAACTTCAGAATTTTTCAATTATCGTTTAAATGATGAAAACGAGTTTGCAAATCGCTTTCAAAACAATAAAAATTGGATTGTTGATCATCGCTATAGAGATATATATTGATTCTGTAAAAGGTAAAATTTATCTTTTTATCCTGGATTAAATGTTTTATAATTGAACTATATACATCTGCCGCATACGATATATATTAATCAATTTATAAATGTAACAGTTTCAATTTAGATAGAAGGATATGTCAAATCAGTCAAATATAAGCTAACTCAGGGCAAAATAATGTACATTTAACTAGTTTGTATTTACTGAAATACTACGAGTTTGCAAGAAAAAAAAAATAAAAAAAAATAAAAATGATAATGATGATAATAATAATAATAATAATAATAATAATAATAATTTTATAAGCGTTTGTGTTATTTTGGTTCAACATACAGTATTAATAAGATTTAGCAATTAACTTAAAATGAAGAATGTTCAAAATTCTTAAAATAGTCGTCAATGCTTACCTAATATATATCAATATGTTTTGCTTCGCTTAATCAGATGATAAGATAGCTGTAGATAAATGCTCGATATTTTTAAGTAGCAGTTAAGTATTATTTAAATCCAAATTAAAAAACTTTAGTTATCCTTTTGTGATACTTTGAATATTGCTTATTATAAGTTTTCAAAAGTATTGTAAGAAAATAAATTACTTACAGTTTTAGACATTAATAAAAAATATTCAAAGAGAAGACATATTTGGGTTTAATATTAATTAAATATAAAACTTTAGATAATATTTTAGCAATATCTGTGGGTTTGAGATGATTTTTTTTTCATTTCAAATTCAATTTCTTAAAGAAACAACCTAAAATCAATTGTATTTCAGTAACATGTTCATTTTGTAAATCTGTGTTAAGGTATCTAATAAAATATAATTTACATCAGTTTACACAGTGTTTATATTATCATTTCACAATAAACGATGTACTTGGTAAATTATATATCTGAAAAGTTTTATACATATATTTAATTTAAATACATATTTCACACATACTTTGATTATAAAAAAATGTAAACTAATATTACCCCTGATAGTCATTCTAAATATTATTGTTTGGTGAACTTTAATTTAAACTTGCAAATTTATAAAATTTAAAAAAAAATATTTCAACACTGAAAACAGTTTTTAATTATTTTGATCTCCAGGAGCTCATGTGACATTCGGTGTATGTTCAAACACTTACTAAGTGATTTAATTAAATATAATTTTCTTTAATTGCTGAGATAAAAAATCTCCAAGGATAATGAGAACGCAAAATACTTATTAAAGATTTTGCATGACATAAAATGTTTTTCTACTTGCATAAGATGATAGTCAAATGAAAAAAATATTTCGAGAAAAATAAAGCAAATAAAACAAAGAAATAGAAAGATTGCTTATATACAAAAGATAAGCCAATATCTCTGTCTGTCACGCTTGGGTACAAATTTGGCGAAATATCACCAACTTGACGACTTCGGGAACATATTGGCGAATATTGGGGAAATTTGGCGAGATATCATATTGGTTGCGAATATTGTCAAATATTGGCGAAATCTGGTGAAATATCATGAACCTGACGACTTCTGGGAAATGTCGCCAAATTGCGAGAATTCAATATCTCTGAGAGTTAAAATTATATGCTGTGATGTACTAAAACGCGTGTGCTAAAAGTAGTAGTAAAAAATATATTTTTCAAAAGAATAATTTTCATTTTTTGATAAAATATATAGATAAATTAAAAAAAAAATATTTCTACAAGTTTACTGTTGAGTGAATTAAAAACTTTTTAAACATAATTTTATAACTATTTTTGCAAAAATTTCCCCATTCTCTTCTTTTTCACTTGTTTCAATGTCATAGATAAAAAAGTTAGTGTACATTTTTAAAATTATAGGAATAGACTTTTTACCTTCAAATAAATATCACCAAAAATATAGAAAATTTAAAAACAAAAACATTATTAAATTTAGAATTTTTTTTTGCTTGAATATCACTTTTAATTACGTCATCTGTAAACATGCCAAACACTTATACATCGAATGGTAAATTCAAAATCTTGTTCAAAGCATACGGGGCTATCTTAAAGACTATTAATTCTTTCCCAAACAGGACTTCTAACAAAATTCTAGTATTGTACTAACAGAGCAGTTTTGACCATAGGTAAAATAAGCAAATTCTGTGGAAGCTCTGGCGTCCATATTTCGTGCTCAAGGTACTTTTTAACTATTAAAGTTAAGGCTTTAGAATTTGTTTGTGCTAGGGGACACGAAAAGTTAAAGGCGGCCTTCTGTATTACTGATTTTTAACTATTGATATTATAAGGCTATTAAAGCATATTAGGCCATTATATGGTAACATAAAGCATATTAGGCCATTTAATAGTTATTAAAATTAATTGAAAACTACATATAACATGTACTCTTACTAAACATTATAGGCCTTATCAAAAGAAAAACTGGCGAGGTAAAAGTTTAGGGATCACTGCTCGAACAATGGCAATATAATTTGATAGGAAATATATATATATATATATATATAAACATAATTTAGAAATCCTTGGGAGAGTAGGCTCCTCCAGCCCCTAAATAACACCTCTGTAGTAAGGTACTGATAAACAAGAAAGTGTTTCCCTCTTTCTTACTACTTTTCTTACTACTTAAACATTTTCTTACTACCTAGCTATTTCTTTACTACTTAGCCACTTCTTTATTATTTTTTAATCGATTTCTTTTATCACTCTATGCCATGCAATGACCATACTTTTAAATGAGAATTTTAGGAATTTTCTGGTGAAGTTTTGAAATATTGTCAGCCAGCAACAGTGTCGGGTATTACTTTTTGCCCTGACCACCATCGACGATTTCCAAGGTTCGAGATTAGCAACTTCTGCTTTATATAAAACAGACAATAGAGTTAAGCAAGAAAGTAAGCACTTGCTAATCAATCGCTACTTTCTGAGCGACACTTTTTTTTCTGCTGCTCTTCTGTAAGATGTAGGCGATGAAATTCGAATACAAAAGAAAAGTCAATGTCTCTGTTTGTCATGCTTGGCTACAAATTTGGTGAAATATTACCAACTTGATGATTTCAGGGCATAAATATTGGCGACTATTGTGAAATATTAGATGCGAATATTGAAAAATATTAGTGAAATATTACTAATTTGATGGCTTCAGGGAAATATTGGCGAATATTGCGAAAATTTGGCGAAATATCATATTAGATGCGAATATTGACAACTGTTGGTGGAATTTGACGAAAAATCACTAATTTGACGACTTCGGGGAAATGTCGCCAAATTGCGAGAAGCACAATACTAAGGAGCATAATATTTCTTATAAATGGAAAAACAAATCTAAAATATTTGTTTTAAAGAGCACCTAAGGAGTTTTGCATGGTTATGGGTTGTTACGATAACTAAATGAACACACTGTTTTGTCTTTATTGCATCTCTGAATAATATCACAGATGTCATTTAACTGTTGAGGTATCATTAACCGACTGAATTCAAAGTTATATACCATCTTTTAACCTACATGTGAATCTAGCATAGTAGATGAACCATTTAAAAAAGAAACACGTATTTATAGAGGAAAACATATTTCGTCATTTTGATATATTTATTGTCAATATGACAAACAGAGAGATTATACTTGTAATCATAGCGTAGTTTAAATATGAAGCAGCAAATATAGATTTTTACTTTTTTGTTTAGAAATTTAAACATTTTTAAGTGAACTAACTATTAATTTTTGAGTGATGCATTTTTAATTAATATTTGTTAATAACTTTTGAGTCTAGGGCTCTTTAAACTCAAGAGTTGCAACATTATCCTATTGTCGACCCACTTAAGCTATAATTTAGTTTCGTAATAATTTTAATTATTACTAAGTAAAAAATATCCCTTAGGTTTTAGTTATTAATGCCTCATGTTATATATTTTTTTCATTTTTTTAACATTTTAACAGTTCATAATTACTGAGCCTGCTTAAACGAGGTGTTCCTAAAGTCAGGAATTTAAAGTTCCTAAAGTCAGGAATTTAAAGTCCCTAAAGTCAGGAAATTAAAGTTCCTAAAGCCTTTCTTTGTAGATACCAAGCACCCTTTCTGGATTTGGGAACGCCTCATTAAGACGGGCTTTCAAGTATGAAACTGGCCATTACAGTTTCTTACGAACTGAGATGAATCTTGAAATTTGAAGTCGGCAAGATGGTATGTCTGGCTTTGTATGTAACCACAGAAGTTCGCAAAAATGCGGTACGGCTAGTTTTCTGGCTGCCATTGCATTTATTGATTATTTCGTATTGAAGAGCGTTAAAAAAAAAGTGCAAATCTGTTTCATGTATGCATCCGAGTATATAAAATGCAATGAAAGTGTCATTTTAAAAATTCTTTTATGCATTTATGATTTATATTGATTTATGATAAGTCATATAATCTCAACATGTTAGTTTCTGAAAGTTTGGTAAGCACTAATGCAACTTAAATGCTTAAATATGCCATAAAGGCAAAGGAACATGTTGTTTAGGTATTTGATAGATGCACGTCAGGCTAAGGAAGACCCTTCCGTTGCAAATAACAGTATTCATGGACCGGTTTCGTGCTTATTATGCCCTTATCAGCATGGAATAACTGTTAACTGCTTTCCGCCATTGCAGTTAACTGTTATTCCATGCAGATGAGCGCATAATAAGAGTGAAACCACTCCATGGATACTGTTAACTACAATGGAAGTGCTTTTCTTATTTTGGGGGATGCCCCTTTCTGGCGGATTCTTGCAGTTTTCAACAGGTCATGCTGTTATAAGTGTGATGACGTTAATGGAGGAGTTTCTACGGTCATGAATACTATAACAGGATCAATTTGTCATATAACGCAGCACATCGATAGCGTTGTTTCACTGTGATATGATTACCAACTTTTACTACTGAATACTTTTTAATACTTTGAATGCATTTTAAGGGAAATGTTGTAAATCCAAGAAATGTCAACAATTCCCAACAATCTTGAGAATTGTGGACAATGTCTGAAAAATGTCGAAATGAGAATTTTGTTTTTGCAGTGTTTTGTTTACAAAAAAAACCTTTTATAATGATTTAAAAATAATTTAAATATTCAAAAAAATTTATTGTATATCCTTATTTATTGTTAAAAAAATAATGAAATATATACACCTAAAAATATTTGTATATATTTTGCATTTTAAAATAAATTTTTATTATATATTCAAAATTGAAGTTTTTAATCTATAATTAGAATTTATAGACAGAAAAATAAATTATTTTCATGAATAAGCGAGAATTATGTGACACTTTGGTAACATTGGCGAACAATTTTGCGTAATATCGCTTACGGCGATTTTGGAAGAAATGTCGCCAAATTGGAGATATATTCCAACATCTCTAAAAATTAACTTTCATTTCTTCGACAATCTCTGTTGCTTTGAAGAAAATTAATTATTTAATATTCTCGATTCAAAATATAGTTTCGTTTTTCGTGGAACAAGTTCCTTTTGCCAGGAGGTATAAAAAAAGAATATTATCGCTTGCAATTTGTTCGCGTCGTCGAATGTCACATTCCCTCCAGGCAGACCTGTCTGTCTCATTACTTTCGAGAAATACCGCGAAAACACATATAGTGACGTCACATAAGAAAGGCCCAAAGTGAGTTGGGCACCGCGTATTGTGGGAAACCAATTGATTGACGAGTATATTAACAGTAAAGATTGACACCAATCGGAAGTTTAAAATATAGCTGGAAGCCTTCTCTTAATATATCATTTCCCACAAACTGAGGACAACACGGATATGTGGGTGTGAGAGCTGCTTACAACAGTCATTTAGAATCTTCTAATTTTTTTTTTGTTTTTCAAGTCTCAGGGGGCGGGTTCAGAAGGGTCCAGGCCATACAGGATCCGTCTTGGGTCCATACGTCATAATATTCCTCTCGTAGGAGTCCGGCAACCAGCTCTTTCCCCACTTTTGCTTGCCATCTGTAATAGGAATGAAAGAATTACAATCCTGAAAGCACTAAACAGAAAAAAAGCACCCCCCCTTTTATTACTTTTAAGTGACTTAAATGTACGAAAAATGTATTTATTAAAATGTATCTAACCTCCTTTAAAGTACCCCCTCTTATTACTTGCAAGTGACTTAAATATACAAAAAATGTATTTATTAAAATGTATCTAGCCCTCTTTAAAGCACCCCCTTTTATTACTTTTAAGTGACTTAAATGTACGAAAAATGTATTTATTAAAATGTATATAACCCCCTTTAAAGTACCCCTCTTTTATTACTTCTAAGTGACTTAAATGTACGAAAAATGCATTTATTCAAATGTATCCAACTCCCTTTAAAGTACCCCCCTTTTATAACTTTTAAGTGGCTTAAATGTTCGAAAAATATATTTATTAAAATGTATCTAACACCTTTTAAAGGACCCCCTTTTATCACTTTTAAGAAAGTTAAATGTACGAAAAAAGTATTTATTAAAATGTATCTGAAATGTATGAAAGACAACGTGCAAAGTCCACTTCGACAATAAGAGCATGTAATTTCATCCCAGTAGCTCAACGGTAGAGCGTCGGCTGGCCAGTTCGAAGATCCATGGTTCGATTCCCGGTTGGGGCAGCAAGGTTCTTTACAAACGGCATACTAAATAGACTTTCTAGCTGTTTTGGTTCTCAATTTATTCCTTAAAATCGAGTATATTTCTTTGGCATGCCCTAGATAGGCCAGCACGTAAAGTTCAAAATCCAGAAATTAAAATGTATCACAAAAGACAGCGACATATTATATTTGGGCTTTTTTGTTGCTCTGGTTTTCGAGTAATTCACAAAAAACGAGTACATTCCTATGGCGGTTCCAAGATGAGCGCCCCGGTAAAGTTTAAAATCAGAAACTATTAAAATGTGCCACAAAAGGTAACGGAGTACCAAATTTCATGTAACTGTGAAACCTGATTAGTTAGGACCTTAAAGATTTGAATCAACGAACGCAAGATCAAGATAAATAAAATATTGCAATAATAATAATAATAATAAACTAGCTCCAGATCAAGTTAGAAAAGTAGATGTGACGTCACATTACCGAGTCATTGGGCTCTTTAATTCTGTTTTCTTCTTTCAATTAAGTTATGTTGACGAATATTCGGCATGCATGCTCATTTTGTTCGACGTGTTTTAAGTCCTATATAATTTAAGTAAAGTTTACCGACTTTGAACTTAATGATATCAATAAAAACAAATCCGTAATAACGCATTAACGTGTAACATAGCCGTTTTTGGGATGGCCAGAACTTTTTCTACCCATTGATTTACTGGAGCGATTTATATAATTAAAGTTGACTCTACAGCTTTAATCTGGTTTTTAAGTGCATTCTTTACCTAAATGAGCTAAATTATCGAAATATGGTTTGAAACATCTGTGGGTCATGAACTATTTTGGTGCACCTTGGCGATTTTGTGCGTGGAAAGCACACCGAACAAACTATAATTCATTACTTTCCAAATGGTTTCAAATTGAACGAAGCTAATTATCATCCATAACAATTATATTTTGCGCATAAAAACATTTTAAGTAGATTAAATTATTCGTCATAAGTTAGTCTTGAAGAATGCTTAATTAAAATTCCAACAAAGCCAAGTTAATACCGATGAGAGCGTTAATACTTACTTCTGACAGCATAAATCTTATATGAAACAATTCTCTAAATTCGCACAGTTTTTTAACGGTATGATAAAGTAATATCCCTCAAAGTTTCGTGAAATTGCGAGAGAAAAAATATATTAGAATAGAAGCAGTAAGAGAAGATAATCAGGATTGATGCTAAAAATAAGTTCAAAGAAAAAAGAAAAGAACTAAAAAGAACAGCTCTGGTTAAAAATGCAATCATAGCTCGTAAAGGAGCTTAAAGTGTAATTAGTAAAACACCCATTAGTGCATTTATTTCTTTACTTTAAACGGTTGAGCTTCTTTCAATGAACGACGTCTACATATGGTAAAGAACTTAAATTTTTAATCTTTTACTTAGGCCTCCAAAATGTAAAATTATACTTAGCTGTGCTAATTACGGAATTGCACTATTCACTGCACTAAGGAAACACGAAGATCTATTTAAAGCATTAAATTTATAATGATGACTGTTATAATTCCCCGGACTAAAAGCTATGTGGTATTTAAATTATCATTTCGTCATTGAAGAATTAAAACTTTTTAAGACAATTCAACATTTTTGAAATAATAATATATTTTGATTCAGGATTGTTGAATTAATCAAAATATTGGATCATACTACATATAACTTGCTAGCTGGAATGTCCACAGTCATGTTCGAAGTTATGTATATGATAATTGTCTAACACCTGTTTTGTGTTTACAGACGCTCCAGAAGCCCTCCCGATGGCACAAAACACTGAACTTTTGCACACTTATAGCATCCCGGTTTTCGTTAGATCACCGAAGTCAGGCAGCATCGAGAGCGGTTAGTACTTGGGTGGGTGACCACCTGGGAACACCGCGTGCTGTTGGCACATTTCGGGCGCGGTAGCTCTGTGGTTTGCGCGCTGGATTTGCACGCTGCCACAACTGCCGCCGTGTTCATGCGGAGTACGATCACGTTAAACATGGTTGTCCGTAAGTCCTTCCGAGAAGTTGGTGGTAGGGGAAGGAGGGTACGGCCCCTGTGGATGCCTCCCCGACTGGGTTCCGGTCTAAATTGGGTGGCACTTCCCGGCCATCCAAACAGTTATCTTACACCTTTCTGGTAGGTCGGACTGTCTGGATCTCAACAACAACACTTATAGTATCACTTTTTTCATGAAGTTTCATATAGTTTCACTTTTTTCATTTCATCAACACTTTTTTCATGAAGTATTTACAGACCCTTCAGAAGTTTCACAATGACTGAGAAGACAATATGTTTTCACACTTATAATACCGTCCATGGTATAGAATCTAAAGCAGCCAAAATTTTGATCTCCCGTACAAAATGAGAAGGATGGAAAAATTATTCCAGGTCGTCTAAAAGCTACCCGGAGGACGAAGAGGCAGAAATTTTGCACACTTATAGTACCGAATATAAAACAAAGTTAAACATAGCCAGTTTTAAATTGAAAAGGCTATTTTTGGTACTAAATTCCATACATTGTTAAACAATTAAAAACTTACTAATAAAATTTGCAATTTAATTTAAAAAAAATGTTAATGTCCGTGTTATTGAAAGGCTTAAATACAAATTGCAAAAATATATTTTATTTTAACGTTATGCTGATTTAAAATTCGAAAACAATTCACGAAATCAACCCTTTCTTACAGAAAGTTTTATTTTGATACTTATCGGAGGTACTTAAATTTAACAGTAATTATGTTGAAGTTATGTTATATATGTTACGAATTTATGTTATGAATTTACGTTATGTATGTTTGAATTATGCTACGTATGTTAATGGTATTAAAATAGAATAAATCGATATAAATATGTCGAGTACATCCAATTTAACTCAGTGGCAAACAAGTTGCCAACTTGAAAAAAATATATCTGTATAAGAATCTTTCCAAGACTTTTTCAATGAATAGCTTTTGAACGAAAGCTCATAAAAAGAAACACACTTCTTTGTAATCCAATGCAGATTATGATACAACTGAGAATATCAACATATGGGAATATCGAGTGGGGTCTCCATAATCCAGATATTTATCATACTCCTTGTATTTAAGCTTTTCAACGGCAGGAAAATTTACACTCTTACGAAATAGGATGAAATATTTTTAATAAGTTTGCGACGAATTTTGCTTAGCCTCGTAAATGTCGTCTTAAACGAAAATTGACTCATGTTATGTCTTGTGATAGATCCTATGTGTGCAAAGTTTCAGCCTTCTAGGTTATCAGGTGTTTCTGAAAGTTCTGAAAGTCTTTTCGATCACCCCATTTTGTGCTCCCCCGAGGAATTAATTGAATATCCGGTTCTGTTACTTTTCGTTCCACGGACGATACTTATTTATTTGTTTATTATCCAGGCCATCTAACTTACAAAAAGAGTGTCGCAGTTACATACACTAAAAAAAACATAGACATACGTGCACAAAATATCGCAACTTTTTGATCTTTTAGGCTATTGCTTTTTATCCCTTGGGCGATACTTATTTATTTATTTATTTATTACTTCACTCAAAGAGTGTAAAGCAGTTACAAGGAACGACAGAGAAAAACACACACACACACCAAAAAACCATAGACATGCATAAGCAATATACCGTTACTTTTTGTCCCGTGAACGATGCTTATTTATTTCTTTATTTATTTCTCAGTCTATGTAGCCTATTCAGAGAGTGTAAAGTAGTTACAAGGGACGATTGAATTTTAAATGCAATTAGAAGTTGATTTAATATGGGAATAATATAAGTAACACACACATACACAAAAAGCATAGACATACATAGATATAGCATGAAAAACGTTAATGAATGCAAAAATGATACAAATAAACAAAATGATACAAAATGTAAAAAATAATTTTCAAAGAAATGAAAAAAATATTCAAAGGGAAAGAGAAAATAGAAATATACACACACAAAGTTGAACAGTGCAAAAATATATCTCATGTTCCACAGATGATAGTTAAAAGCATAGGGTAATTCATAAACCAGTAAATCAGTTAATAACATCACAAATCACTTATGCAATAAGAATACTGTTACAAATACTTACAAATACTTTAAATCCATAATCATTAATTATCAGGTGATGGTCTAGGTAAATGGACATTTTTAGTATGGGGACAAGAAAATATGTAATGGCCAACATCGTCAAAGTAATTTTAAATGCAATTAGAAGTTGATTTAACATGAAAATACTATAAGTAATTTAAAAACAATCTGTGACCAGTTAAAATATTTTCGGAATTTATTAAAAAATTGTAGTTCGGGATCATCGACTGGATGGAAATATTTAACTCTAGAGGCTAAATTTAACTTTAGAGATACTATACGTGTGCAAAGATTTTGCTTTCTACGTCAGTGGGTGGCATCTGGGGTACATGGAAAGACTTTTCAAATCCCTTCATTTTCTCCACTCATTGCAGAAGAAATCGAAAATTCAGCCAAGTTAGATTTTGTCGCGTAGTTTATAGTATAAGTCTACAAACATTCAACCTTCAAGGTCACCTCAGGGTATCAGGAGTGTTTGAACATATTTTTTGAAAAACCCCAATTTTTTCTGCACCCAGAGAATAAATCTGAATCTGACTCCGTTAGGTACTGTCCAGTGAGTGATCACTACTATAAGTGTGCAAAAATTCAGCATTCTAGGGCACGGAGGGTTCCTGCATTGCCATGAAAGACAACACGTTTGTCATGTCGCCATTCTGTGCGTCATGAACTTTTTGTGTTTTTGAGAGAAAAGCTCCTTCGTGCCTGTACGGAGCTGTGCTAGGACTTGTTTGTATTGATTTTACATTAAATTCTCGGTTTCGTCGTGGAGAAACGTTTTCGCGAAAAGCACTTGTCTCCGGTTGTGTGACGTGTATGTCTGGGTGTGAAGTTTCGCCTCTCTCCGCCAATCAGAGTCGGCGGTGAAGAGAGCTTGAAGTTCGCTTTTTCTTTTCGGGCCTCTTTGGACTTCGTTTTGCCTAGAGGAAGAAGGATGGACGAATTTTTGTCTTAAGGTTAAGACAAAGGTTTAGCCGAAATGGCTTTATTTTCGACGGAGGGAATATTTGTTTCTTAAGAACTATTCCAAGAAGACCCAGGAAGATGAAAGACTCCGGGCAAAATTTATTTGCCAAATTTTTAATTATTTTTATTTTATTCCACTGAGAATTTCATGCCAGGCTTGAGACCCCTTTGTCCAGGAATTGTTCGAGTACTCTGTGCCTTGCTGACAAAAGTTTCGGAATAGAACGGTTTTTGAATTTGGATCCATGAATCCTGCAGTTGAGAGAAATTTCCATTTTTCTTTGAACATTATCGAAATACAGAACTTTGGCATGTTTCTGAATTTTTTTGGATAAAGGTAAAATTAGTGATTCATTTTTATCTCTGATGGAAAATGCCAGAGAAAGAATTTATTTAGTTAAAGAATTACAGGCACTTAGTGAAACTTAAAAATGAATATTGTTGTTATATGTTAATTAAAGATAATGATTATTAACATCATTTAGTGAATTTAAGAAATTTGTAGAAATCTAAAAATATTGGTTTTGTTTTACCCTGGTGGAAATTTAGTTAATATGATAATGTTTTGTGAATGTTGAAATAATGACTAAGTTAAGAATAATAATATTTAATAAATAATTTTTGGTTGATTTAAATTTGTAGATTTATTTTCATGTGTTCCACCTGTCTGTATTTACTTCACGGCTACCATCTGGAATCTAATTCTTCCAGACAGAAAACCCTTTATTGCACACAGTTTAAGTTTTGCAATGTACTAATCTTGAAAACCACTATACTCTCGCAAATCGAGTTATCTTTATTTCTTGTGCTGATCGGTTTGCTAAATCTTTGTCACGGTGTACCGAGTCATCTCTTTCATACTTAAAACTTAAATGCTGGTGTCGCCTGACTATGGGCGCCGTGACACGTTAGACAATCATTATGCAGATCTGTAATTTCTAAATTTTCTAAATTTTTAAAATTTTTAACCGGCATGGCAAAGTGATACTCCTCAGAGTTTCAAAAACAGCAAGAAAGAAGGAATAAAAGGGTGCCTGTATGAGAAGTTAATGAGAATTAATGTTTAAAATAAATCAAATGAAAAATGGAGTACTGTGCATGGTCAAAAGTGCAATCTAAGTGAGCTTAAAGTGTTATTACTAAAAGATCATTAGCGCCATTTATTTTTGTCATTACTTCAAATGATGAAACTTCCTCTCAATGAAAGACGTTTTGGTGTGGTAACAGACTTAAAATATTTAATCCTTTACTCAGAGATGGAAAGGGAAAAAAAAGGGATTTTTACATTAAGTTGTGATAATTGCTGAATCAGTCCTTTCATTTAAATCCAATGAGACGGAAGTTCTATTTAAAGCATTGAATTTATTGTAGTGGTAGTTAATAAAATCTCGACTAAAAGCTTTGTGGTATGAACGTTACACTTTGTTGTTAAAGGATTATGAAGTATTACATCAATTTCAGAGATTTTTGGGGGAATGTGTGTTTTGATGTGTATGGGTTAGGCTAATCAAGTTACTTCATTAAATTCAGAGAAATATATGAATAAAAAAAAGTCTGTGAGTAGCACCTGACTTTTACTATATAATGTATTTCTTTCACAGTAAAAAAATGATGTACGAGACTGACGGCATAATGTTTTTTATGTTGAATTGTGTATTTAGCGCTTTTTTGCATGACAACATTCAAAACCATTTCGAGCTACCCAATAAACTTTTAGTTCGCGCAACTTTAAATTGACAATTATCAATAGCGATAGCATCCACAATAAGCAATATAGTCCACATATTAAAATAGTTTAATTATTAATACTCCTACACCAATTTCGCGTTATTTTCATTAATTTAGCGTTATATTTTTATAATTCTGACGCTATCTTTGTCAATCTGGGACAAAATATCGCTATTGGCGATATTTCAACAAATTTATCGCCAAGCTGATACTTAGATATCAATTTTTACATTATACTGTGTTGTTAAAAGAAAAGTATTTAAGTCCATTTATCTTGGAATGGATTTTGTATCGCTTTGTAAGTTACATATGAAATTTTGTGCAGAGTTCCTCTGTTCTATTTTCAATAAATTGTTTTCAGGATTTTTAATTTTCAGTAAAAATTTTCAAAATATTGTTTTCTAAACAAATATTACTCTTATTTCTTTTTTTAAATTAATAAAAGTTTTACAATTTTTTTTAAATCTTGACACATTAACACAAAACATTTTCTGTGTGCAAAAGTGAAAATAATAAGCAATTGGTTAAAAGAAAAGTATTTAAGTCCATTTATCTTGGAATGGATTTTGTATCGCTTTGTAAGTTACATATGAAATTTTGTGCAGAGTTCCTCTGTTCTATTTTCAATAAATTGTTTTCAGGATTTTTAATTTTCAGTAAAAATTTTCAAAATATTGTTTTCTAAACAAATATTACTCTTATTTCTTTTTTTAAATTAATAAAAGTTTTACAATTTTTTTTAAATCTTGACACATTAACACAAAACATTTTCTGTGTGCAAAAGTGAAAATAATAAGCAATTGGCTCTGAAATTATAGCAAAAGTTAAAAATACTTTAAATTTAACATTTTAAATTAAAAAGAAGTAAAATTTTAAATTATTTAAGAATTTTTTATATACATATTATGTGATCTTCATATAGACACATTTTAGGGAAACCATATGGCTCATTAGGTCTATGAATAAAAATATAAAATTTTGTGTCTCGGATCCTATTAACATAAAAATGAAAAGACAAAAAAGGAACACTGAAAGATAAATTTAGATATCTTATATAACATATTGTTAAGATTCATCTGGAAGTACAAATAGATTGAATTCCCACAAACACTTAGCTGATACACTCACTAAGTTTCCTTTTTATTAAAAATGCGCAGTCGTCAAAAGAAGAAATAAATGCAGTTGTAAATCATTTCAAGATGTTTGAAAATGAATAAAATGCACAAAGAAACCAATTTGCTTTCAAAATTTCTGCGTCGCAGTAAAAATGATTTAACAACAGTCAGTAGAAAAATTTTCGCTTCTTCAAGATGGAATTCAAGTTTAACGATGCATGGCAACATATATTCTTATCCGAAGCAAGCATATACTTATCCTAATAGAAATACACTAAATTATTTTTTTTATGAACAATATAAGAAACAGATCGAAATAACCATAAAGCTTTCATTTCTGCTCTCTTTATTGCTCTTTAAAACCCTTGAAGAGCGCCTATTCAGTTCGCTGATTTAACTGCAACCGGGGGAAAAACATTAATGACTTTTTATTAGAAGACAGAGACATTTTTTGCGTAATTTTTTTTTAAAGAATAAGGGGGTGATTTGGATTTTTATTATTAATCACTCTTCGAAAAAGTTATGTTTAGTGATAAGATGATATGTGCAGTGGTATTTAATTTATTTTTGGCATCACAGGAATTGTTATTATTAATTTGCATTTATTATTATTAATTTGCAAAAATAGATACTTCGTGAGAGATAGAATTTAAAATTATCAACTTGCTTTGGAGACAAAGAACAGTCCCCTTCGTTTGTCAAGGTAGAAAACCAAAGCTCTAAAATCATAGTCAGGAATACGCCTGACAATAAGTAGTTGTATAACGTGATGGTAGTATACAGCATAAGAGGGAAATTTTTAATTATAGGTGGTACTGGTATAACTTTTATATTTACACACATAAGACAAATGCATCCATCAGCTTCAATAAATTGTCGCCAACTTGAAAAAACCTGATGTGAGCAGCACCTGACTTTCCCTACAGACTAAAATTCATTTTCTCTTTATTTCATTAATAATTCATTAAATTGCGTTTAATTACACAAAATAACACGCATAATTAATTGAAATTGCACTAAATTTGTACTTTTAATTCACCTTTCGTTTTCATTTGGTAACTGGACTTATTCTCCAAAACGAAGTAGTAAAAGTGTGAAAAAACTAAAATATCTCGAGAACGACTAGTCCTAGAGTAATGGGGTTGATCTTTATTGTCAAAAGTTACATGTAAAACAAGCATTTAATTGATATATTTGAGCATACGCAGTTTTTTATTTTAGATTTTGACGATTTTTGCGGGTTATTTCGTAAAAAATCAGGTAATTTTTTTCCGAATCGTACCAAAATCTAATCAGTACCAGGGTAAACCACAAGCAACTTATCTACAAAATTTTGTGAAATTCGGTCCATTAGTTTTTCAGCTAGAGTGGATACAGGCAGTTTTTGCGGGCCATTTCGCAAAAAAAGGAGGGTTCTTTTATTCCGAATCGTACCAAAAACTAATCAATACCAGGGTCATACACCAGTGACTTATCTACCAAATTTTATGAAATGCGGTCCATTTGTTTTTGAGTTAGAGTGGATACATACATTGCACAGACAAACACATAGACATCACGCTATAAATAGATTTTTTGTGTTCTAGAGGTCCCAAAACGTGTATATCTGTCGAAAACTCGAGTTGCGATTTTCGGCATGATTCCAATACTTTCCCTATACATTGCCATGTATTGCAGGGAAAGTAAAAATAAACTTTTAAAGACTTTCATGAGGATGGTAAACACGTCTAAAATAGTTGAATTAAATTGAATTATTTTTGCTTGAATATTTATCTACTTATTTGTAATTTATGATATTTTTGTATTGGTTTATCCAATTAACCATATGTAAGTTTTGTTTTCACGACTTTTGGTTGTTTAAAGCTCATATCTGTTAATTCCTTAATATTGCCACTTTTGATGGACATCATGATGTTTGAAAGCACTATTTCACTTTAAAATGTAATTTTTTCCCGTTCGTCAAGATGGTGTTTTTAATAAAGACAGTTTACAGAGTCCAAATCAATGACACGAGTTTGCAATTTCGTCCCAATAGCCCAACTGTAGAGCGCCTGCTGGCCAGTTCGGAGATCCAGGGTTCGACTCCCGGTTGGGACAGCCAGGCTCTTTATAAGTTTACAGTCTTTGATGGAAAATATTTTAAAGACTGTTTATGAAATATTTTACAATTTTAACTTGAGTACTAAATTTATAATATATATGTTTTTTGTTTTCATTCTGATAATGATTCTGATACAAGTAGAACTAAACACTATGAAATAAGAATATATGAGATAGTCGAGTGTAGATTCACACTCCAGATTTTCTTTCTAGCATGATTACACCTCCAATATATAGACTCTAAGCCACATAGGATCTCGGAATCGGACGATACATTGATTGTTGCCGATGTCAGTGTCATTCTGCAGCACATATTATTTTGACAGGTGAACATCTCCTGTTCGAAAGAACAACGACAAGCCGCTGCCGGTAATCACTGCTTCCAATCGATATCGTAAAACCAATAAACTCTCTCTCGGACATATCTCCTATCTCGTACATGATTGGCTTTGCTATTTATAGACAGGTCTGAACACGTAGTATGTTTTCACATAATATAGGTGATAATGTACTGGAGTATTGTGGTTTTGAGTGCCTGTTTTTATAAACGAGTGTACCTTGTAATGTTTTAAGCATGGTGTATATGTGTATGCTTGTGTATGTGTCTGCATGCATATGTGTGTATGCTTGTGTATGTATATATGCACGCATTTTTATTTCTGTAAGTAATGAAATAGAAATATGTATACTATATAAAAAAAATCTGCTGTGGGCAGCACATGACTTTCCCTGCAGACTTATATCCACGTTCTCTTTATTTTAATTAAATTTATTTCACTTTTAATTTAATTTCCATTCTCATTTGGTAACTGGATTTATTTTCAAAGGTGGCGTAGAGAAAATACGAAAAAACTAAAATATCTCGAGAACGGCCATTCCTCGTGTAAGGGGGTTGATTTTATTATTTTCGTCGTTAAAATTTACGTATAAAACAACCATTTAATGGATATAATTGAGCATACGTAGTTTTTTATTTTAGATTTTGGCGGGGCATTTTGCCAAAAAAGGGCAGGTTATTTTTTCCGAATCGTACCAAAATCTAATCAGCACCAGGGTGCCCCACAAGCTACGTATTTACCGAATTTTGTGAAATTCGGTTAATTAGTTTTTCAGCGGGAGTGGATACAGGCCTTTGCGGGCTATTTCGAAACAAAAGGCGGGTTCTTTTATCCTGAATCGTATCCAAAACTAATCAGCACCAGATTCGCCCACAAGTGACTTACCTACCAAATTATATGAAATTCGTTCCATTAGTTTTTCAGTTAGAGTGGATACAAAATCTGCACAGACAGACAGACAGACACACACACACACACAGACGTCACGCTAAAAATAGTTTTTTCGTATTCTAGAGGTCTCAAAACGTGTAGATCCGTCGAAAACTGGAGTTGCGATTTTCGGCATGATTCCGATACTTTCCCTATACATTACCATGTATTGCAGGGAAAGTAAAAACAAGTTATAATGTGCACGAAAATTGTATCAAGAATGCGTGTTCATTGTGTAAAGAACCTTGTTGCCCCAACAGACAATGAAACCCTGGATCTCAGAACTGGCCTGCCGACGCTCTACCGTTGAGCTACAGGAATTATATTGCAAGCTCTTACCTTTGAAGTGAACTCTGCATTCTCCACTCTCTAATGTTAGATTAGTGTGCAACTGACAATCTGACTGACAACTCCTGCTATTTTTACCTCAGGTTACCCTCCTGATAGTACTATTTTTACCCAGATTAGTATCCGGTGTGGTCGTTATCCTCTTGCTTTGAAATCGGCGCTTCATATCCCGGAGTTCACCGAATCCGTGATAGTCGTACTGGAGCCACTTTCAGACCACTGAATTTTATTCTAAATTTCTGTTTTGTTTTTCATATGCCTATTTTTTTTCATATATTTCCTTTTTATATATTTTCTAAATTTTACTTTTAAAATTTTATTATTTTCTTTAATTTTAATCTATTTTTCATTATGTTATTATACCTCACTTTAAATTTTATTTTTCAATGATCTTTTTATCTATATTCGCAATAACCCTTTTCCCATTTTTATAAAATGGACGCACTTGTCAAGTTCAAATATAATGTAAAACTGTCTGTTTAATCACAATATTTTTCATCAATTGTTATCTTTTTAGACCTAAATAAATGTTCGTTTGACGGGATGGTAGACCTTGGGTGCCTCCTGAGTGCAGGAGGTATCCTTTTCCGGCCGTGCAGCTAGCTACTCTAAACCCACTATGTGAGTCGCACGGTCTGGGGTCTTCAGACCTCTGATATCTTTGAACTAATCTACAAGGTTAATTCGTTCCGGTGCCGATGTAAAGAGCCTTGCTGCCCCAACCGGGAATCGAACCCTAGATCTCCGAACTGGCCAGCCGTCGCTCTACCGTTGAGCTACTGGGACGATATTGCAAGCTTTTATCTTTGAAGTGGACTCTGTAATTGTAGTAATTATGTATTTGCAGGTATTAGTGAGCAATTTATGATAAGCTGTAACACATATGTCACATGATCTGCTATTAATTGTTTAAAATAATTTAAATAACTTCGATATTTCCCGTAAAAAGACTTAATGGTAATACGAGTTCATTAAAATGTGTTTGAATCACTTAAGGATGTCCTTTTCTCCCACAAAAAGCAATGGAGTAAACATCTGTTTTCAAATTCTTAACTTGGTTTTGCCAAAATATTATTTTGGCTGAATAAAATTGTCTCCAGATGCTACTATATATTAAATTTTGTATAAAAATTAACTGGGTGGTTTTTTCTGTCGGCCGATAGACGGACAGACAGATGGACAACAGACAGATTGACAAACCGATTGCAACTGGAGTGCTTTTCGTACTTATACGATACAAACATACATAAGCCTCCCTTTTTATGTTTGTCTACCCCACTCAAAGCCAATAAGTTTGTCGGCAATTTGTCGAAATTGGTGGCCTATATGGCGAAAAATCTGGCTCAATATCACCAACTTGATGACTTTTGGTAAATGTTGCCACATTGATGATAATATCTCAGAAAATTCAACTCAATTTTTTGTAATAATACCTGGCACTTTCTGGTAATTATTAATTCAATATTCGTGATTCTGACATTCATTGGTTTGACCAGAGAGAATATTCTTTCGTTCTCTGTTCTGGTGATAAACTTCCTGATAGTGTAAGGACTCATGGTCTTGATGAACACCAACAACAGCAAAAATATTCTTGATTCAAAATATAGTGAGTTTCACGATGATTGGACAGGTACCTTTCGTTAGCGAATTCAGGGGATCGCAAATTAATTACGTTTTTATTAGGGGTTGGTGTAGTTGAAAGATCGTATAATAATAATATTGATCAGTAGGTATGCGTTGTCCTCTTATGTCCAGTGTAATTAGGTGTAAAATGATAGGAGCATAAGAAATGCAAGCAGATGGATGGAAGGAAATCTTTTAAGTGATTTTATATACCCCATCATGTGACGGATATAAAAAACGGTCATTAACACCTATACATGAGAATACCATAGGGGAATATGTTTTTGACAAGTGAGCATTATTTTTAACAGATAAACATAATTTTTAATAGATAAACGTAATTTTTAACAGATAAACATAATTTTTAACAGATAAACATAATTTTTATAAGTGAACCGTTTTCTACACAAACGGCTCCTGTGTTCATGCGGAATACGGGCACTTTAAATATGTGGATATGTAAGTCCTTCGGAGAGGTTGGTGGTAGGGGAAGGAGGGAACGGTCCTTGTAGGTGCAGCCCGCACTGCGTTCTTGTCTAACTTGGGTGACACTTCCCGGACTCCCAAACAGTGACCTTACACTTTCGGGTAGGTTGGACGGTCTGGCTTGAAGAAGAAAAAGAAGAAAAAGTGGACTTTTTTGATATATATTTATATATATATTATGTAAAATAATGATAATTATTTTGATATGTGGGCATTTTTGGATGTAATGCGTATTAGTTTGAAAAATAATCTCTGTTTGTCAAAGAGGTAAAATGCAATCAATTCTTCGTAATATTAATAATTCTATAATAAAATACACATATTACTACGATTCTTCTTTCTTCCTTGATAAATTATAGGTATTGCTATGAATTCGGTAAAATATACGTGCAAAAGTTATTTGTCTTATAGGTATGGTGTATGTTTAAAAACGAAAACTGGAAAACGAGAGACAGGCGTAAGTGGTTTATCTTGTTATACTCAAGTTTATTGAATTTAAAATATCCAATCAATCATATCCCAAACTAAGCTTTGCAGATACTAATTATGACACTACCATGTTGAAGCTCCAAAATTTAATTCCTTAGGGCAAAATTAGTCAGCTCAGAATTTACTCCGTAGTGATTGAACGAGCTCGTAAGTATAATTAACTAATTAAAGTTCAAAGAAGTTTCGCTTTACTAAAGGTTTATTCCCACTTTTAAATTTCTTCAAAATATAACATACCTGCACAAACACATAATCTAAATTGCTTTATTTTAGGCTGTAAATTATTGTCACGTCATCAATGTTTATAAACCTTGAGAATGAGCTTTTAAATGTTGAAAAGTTTTCAGCCTAAGATAATTCTCCTTCTACTTTCTAATAATACGTATCATTATAATTGTTCCTGTCTATTTACACTGCAACATGCTAAGATAAGGTTAGCAAAAAGAAAAGTAACGTTCTAAGATAAGATTAGTAGAAAGAAAAGTAACTTTCTAAGATAAGATTAGTAAAAAGAAAAATAATTGATAATATATGACAGCTAACCCCGATTTTTTCCCATCTGTTCCAGGTAAAATAAATTTTGAAGGACTGGAAAGTGATAAATCATAATTAGTTATGTTCGAAAGTTGGTTTGGTGGTTGAAGTTTAGTCTATTTAACTTTCTTAGAACTATCAAAATCATTGTTAGGGTGAAATAATGATGCATCTTAAGATTTTATACCCAAGTTATATATTAACAAATTTCATGGACATCCTTTAAGATTTCTTTTTTCAAGTTAGCAACAGTTTAGTAACGGCAATGGATATATTTGAGTTATCTATGATAGTATAAACTATTTTGATACCGGTAACATCCAGAGTGTAGTTCAAATTTTAATTTTTCAAATATTATTTCGATATTCATTATCATTTATTGGTGTTTTACTTTTGGGGAAGGCCAAAAGTTTAAATTTACGTTTTATACTGTTTTTTCATTCGCCTCTTTTGGTTTAAGGGATTTTAAGTATTTTGTGCTATCATAATTGAAAGATAAAAGTCATATGTAATAATTCAATTATCAAACAGCATAATTTAGAGTGTGAGAATTTACGCATTTTATCATTGTTTGCCGAATGGCAACAAGTATATGTACTTATGGAAGGACTGAAATTGCCAGTCCCCACAGAAGTTTGCAAAATTGTGGCTTATAACATTTTTTTCTGCCATTGCAGATATTGGCTATTTCAAGCTGATGAGGTCATAATAAACGCGAGAACGGTCCATGGATGCTGGTATCTGTAATACGAGTATCTTCTGTATCTGGGAAACTAATTTAACATTAGGAGCACAAAATTTTATACATGCTTAATCCAGAAACGGCTGGATCATATGTTTGAAACTTTGTATCTGAGATTAAATTTTGATCCTTACTTAAAATCTATATTTCAAATTGATATTGCCATTGGAAATTATGAAGTTAGTGTGTATCTAGATACAAAGACTACTCCTATTGCAAATTTTAAACATGTGAAATTGTAGAAGATAAGGTTATCTTTTTATAAGATTATTTTTTAGAAGTGGGTATTCATAGATCCTGTAATCTCCTTACTTCTGAATATTTAAAGATGTTATTCCTTATCGAGTGGTGCCTTTGATTTGTCTCTACTATGAACGATGGATAATTAACGAGTGGGTAAATCTCTTTTACGTAGCTGTACAATTGACGTGCAAATTAATTAGCGATTATTTACTCATTTAGACAAAATAGACAAGGAATCTGTATATTAAATCAGAGGACTCATAAAAGATCAGCAATCTTTGAACCTAATCGTCTTATCCTTAGGATCTTAGCATTAATTATTTAAGCATTCAGAAATGTTTTCTTGTTAGGTTCTGCTTCTTAGTACATACTACCCAAGATCATTTAAATTGCTTTTGTCTCTCCTATTACTAGACACATAATAGCTATTTTTTTTATAACTGCGTATCATTGTGTGAGCAAATTACAAACGATAATGTATGTACAGAATTGCAGAATAAATATTTCATGATTTTTTTGGAAAAATATAAACATCCTTGTTTTATTTTGGAAAGTCCACCCGAAGCTGAAAAAAATTTAAATAAAAGAATTAATATTCTTAACTATACCAAATAAATTTCATGTGTGTGTGTACGTATGTTAGTATATGTGTGTGTATGCATGTTAAAGTATGTGTACGTCGTATATGTGTGTACGTATGCTCGTATGTTTGTGTACGTACGCTTTTGTGTGTATGCATCTTAGTGTGTGTATGCATGTTAGTATATGTGTGTGTATGCATGATGGTGTGTGTGTATGCCTGTTAAAGTATGTGTACGTCGTATATGTGTGTACGTATGCTCGTATGTTTGTGTACGTACGCTTTTGTGTGTATGCATCTTAGTGTGTGTATGCATGTTAAAGTGTATGTATGTATGTTAGTACGTTTGTTTGTGAGTTTGTATACGCGATAACTCACACACACTTCCCGACCGTCCAAACAGTTACCTTACACCTTTCTGGTAGGTCGGACGGTCTGGGTTTCAACAACGCGATAACTCACGAACAAATGAGGCGTTTCAAAAATAATTTGGTACGATTATTACAATCAGTAAATGCTGAAACTATATTTGGAACTTCATTTCTGAATTTTAAATACAGTTGAATTTTCGGAAGACCCCCCACCCCAATTTTTGAATGAATTTTTGAAAAATTAATAAAATATTTAGACTTTTAATAATGGTAAATAAATTATTATATCAGGGGTAAATTTTGATTAGAAAGCGAATGATGCAAACTTTAGCATGTTTGTCGAGATATTACATTATTTAAGAATAAATTATTGAAAAAATCATTAAATGATCAGGACTTTCCATACTGATAAATAAATAGTCGTTTTATATGTACTTTTTTATAATAAAACGGATGACGCAAATTTTAGATAGCTGTAGCACGAATCGTAATCCACACAATGCACGTTTTTCAAATTAATTTTTCAAAAAATTATATGAAATTAAAATAGTATCTAATATATAATCCAATATGTTGAATTTCCATATGCAATATTATGCAACGAATTTTTTAATATAATTTTTGTAGATCGAGTTCATCCACTAGAGAGGTTAATTTCTGTAGTATTTTCATATTTTGACGCCTAAGAATTAGCCAACAGTCATTTGTTTAGCAGTATCTTCATTAAATGTCATATGCTTTCTGATGAGGATTTTGCAAGTGAGTATGAATAAGTGTGAACAATATATAATCCAATATGTTCAATTTTCATATGCAGTGTTATGCGACAAATTCCTTAACATAATTTTTGTGGATCGAGTTCGTCCGCTGGAGTGGATACTTTCTGTAGTATTAAGTTCCGCATTTTGTCGACGCAGTGGTCAAGCGGTCAAGGGCAGGCGTTTCCTTGGTTCGGTTGCCGAGTTGTGGGTTCGAGTCCCACCTGTGGACATGGATGTTGTGATGTTGGGCGCGGTGTGCTCCGACCCCCACTAGTGCGCCGGGGCAACGTCATGTGACGGCTAACAGGTTCACGGCTCTGGCCATTGTTTAGGAGACATTGACTGTTCATGTTATATGTTTGGGATATTTATTCTGTTTGTATAATGTATGTGTTATTCTCTGCCATTTGAAAAAAAAAGTTTCGTATTTTGACAAATAAGAATTAGCCAACGGTCATTTATTTCGCAGCATATTAATTAAATGTTATTTGTCTTTTGATGAGGATTTTGCACGTGAGTATGAATAAGTCATTTTTTCCCCCACATAAGTTGCCAAATTCGCCCCAACTTTAATTTACTTGATGTTAAATTTAATTTAAAAACACACAGTTGTCGTGAATCTTGGAACGTTATAATTTCGAAGTGAAGTAAGTAAGGTCATTGCATTATGGAGAGAAAGTCATCTGCTGTCCCTATGAGATATTTTTATTATACTAAACTCATTTTTTCCGTACATATACTTGCGAATATGAGAAAAAACTATCCCAATATTCCTGAAAAAAAAACAACTGGCAGGCATCCAAGTATTTTGAATTTGATTGGCTTCATTCGTATATCTATTTTTAGCTAGAGGCAGTATTTTTGCTGACGACATTCGCACCTGTTCTCTTCGCTTATTTTATTTTTCATCATTGCTTCCGTTATCATGTGTGCATGTCGAGCAGTTTCTTTACCAATCATCAGGTAGCTGTCTCCCTGTGAGTGAGGGCTACGTAGTGACAAATCATTTGTCATGGGAAGAGAATATGATTGGACATCGCGTATATGGAGTGAGAGAGTTTTCTAATCAACTATATGTGAAAGAGAATGATGCTCATGAGTGGTTGAACGACGGGAATGAGTTTCATTCACGGAGAACCATTTGAGGGGAAATAATTATTGAAATAGCATTTGATACTAGTAGCACGATGCAGAGGAGCTAAAACGTATATGAACAAAAAGCCTGAAAGTACCACAATGCTTTGGAATATATATATATATATATATATATATATATATATATATATATATATAAGGAACTATTTAATTGAAGAATTTTAATTTACATGTATTATATATACCAGAGATTGATCATTTATTGAGAATGGTCTGTATAGTAAAAGTGAAAATAAGATGGTCTGAAGTGAAAATTTGAATTCAAAAATGATTATACGACGAACTTATAAAAATGATAAATAAAACATTATAAATTAAACAGGTACTAAATAAGTATGAAATACTCCTCTTTCCCTGTTCTATATATAATGTAAGCAATTGATAAAAGAATTACATGTGGTAAAGATTGGTGAATATAATCCCCTAACTACACCTTTAAATTAAATTTTTAAATGTTATAAATCATATATGTAATACAGGTACTTAAGGTACTAATCCCCTTGTTCCCTGCAAAAACATACATGGTGTAACTGCATGAATATTGTATAAGATGAAAAGTTGCAAACAGAAAAAGTTGCACGTGGAGCTAGGCCTCTCTGACTTCCCCAAAATGATTTTAAAAATGAATAAATTGAAAAAAAATGAAAAGCATTTCCGAAACCATGTACGTTATCAAGATATATATATATATATATATATATATATATATATATATATATATATATATAATCAAATAATTTAAATGCGTTCGTTTAAAAATGAGTGTAAAAAGGAGTCGTTTGGGCCGATATCAAATAACCAACTGTGTTATGTCTTTACGTAATTTTTTTGATTTTGAATATCCAACTAAAACTTTTTGCATAACTAAGTGTTTGAGTAAAAACTGGAAAACTTGCCCCTTTGCTTCAACTTTTCAAATTGCCAGTCAAAATAGCTACTTATCTTTTTGTAAATAGCTACTTATCTTTTTTTATTTAGTCCATGTTTCGAGTTTCTATGATTAGGGGTTGTCCAGATATTTATTAAAAATGCACAGTTCAGTTAAATCGTTCAGTTAAATATTATCTATTGTAGTACGGGTAATCTTTTATTAGTATACGGGTATATTTTCTAAAATGTAAGTAGCACGGTTATACCTTCCCATACAAGTTTAGCGCTTTCATTTTGATATATATTGGAATTAATTACGGCCCTCAAGTTTAAAGATAATCGATATTTTCACTTTATCACGTCATCTGTTGTATTTCAGCAAGGATTTTTGAAATTCATATATTATACTACGGGTAATTTTCTACGAATACACGGGTATATCTTCTAATATTCGGGAATATATAAGTAGTACGGGTATCTTCCGATACAATTTTAGCTCTTTTATTTTGACATAAATTGATTCAATTTCATATTTTTTTTCAAATTTGTTTACCAACTGTACCAGACTGTTTCATTCGTCAGATCTGCCTGTGAAGATAATTTGTGTATAGCCAGAACAGAGATTCTTAAATTTCTTTTCAGGATCTTTAATATAAATATTTTAATAGAATGTTTTGAATTATAATGTCACTTAGAATAGTATATGAATTTGCGCATGATTGTGAATTTTATGCTCCTTTATATTATATATTCCGTGCTAAGAGAGTATGTGTAGTACGGGTAATCCTCTACTGAATACACGGGTATATTTTCTAATCTATGAGAATGTAGGTATAGTGGTGTATCTCCAGATACAATTTTAGCACTTTCACATTCGCATATATTGGCATCAATAGGGCCTTTGGGTGTAAAGATTAGGGGGATTATTGATATTTTCAATTTATTACGCTATCTGTTATTTTTTGGAAAATATATTTGAAAGTCATATATTATAGACGGGTAATCTTTTACTGATACACAGGTATATCTTCTAATATTCGAGAATATAAGCAGTACGGGTATATTTTCCCATACAACTTTAGCGCTTTTAATTTGGAATAGATTGATTTAATTTCATATTTTTTGTAAATTAGTTTACAAGCGGAACCAGGATATTTTATTCGTCAGATCTTCCTGGGAAGATAATTTTGTATTGTAAGAACAGAGATTCTTAAATTTCTTTTTAGGAGCATTAATTAAAATATTTTAATATAATTCTTTAAATAACAATGCCATTTAGAATATTACAGAAATTTGCACATGATTGTGATTTTTAAGTTTTTTTATATTATATACTCCGTACAAAGAACGGGTATGTTGCTAATCTATCATATATTGGTCGAACTAGTACTCCCATTCATCTGCGAATGAATGCTTATCGAGACCACGTTAAAAAGTTCATAATAATAATCATTCTCTACCATACTATAACAAATTTGAATATTATCATTTTGCTCTGCATGGATTCGATAATATAACTAACTATTCACATTTTAGATATTAAAACAAGTAAAGCCGACAGATTATTCTTCAAAAATTACTACATTAAATCTCAATCTACTCTTTTTCCATATGGATGAAATAAAATGTATCTATAGAAAAATATTGTAAAGAATAATGTTGAAGATAGTCAATATTCCATTTATAATCATTTATACAATAAACCCCAACTACAATATGACAGTAAAAACACTTATAATGCAAATAGATCAAAGTGCGGCAAGGAAAAAACTAGAAATCAACATGCAGACTTTAAAATAGAGATTAAAACCCTGCATCATAATTTAAAAAGCACTTATAATAGGAAAATTATAAAATCATACGTTTTTGCCGTTAAAAATATAAAATTTAATTATCTTTATGCCACCTTCTTAAAAATAAACCTGTGCCATGATCACTTTAAACATATATTTTCTGATATGATTACCACTCGTGCACTCATTTAAACATTCATCTCAACAAATCTTCAAATAACAGTATCTCCTCAAATATAATTATTGTGTTATTTCATTTAAAGATACAATTTATAATTCCATTATTTTTAATATTTTATTTGATACACATCCCCATTTACTGCCAATCAAAGATTTAAAAGTTGTAAAAAAATTCAAATATAACAAACCATTAGGCAGGTTAATTTTTATTCATGATGAAGTTTCATAAGCTCTCACATTAGATAGTGAAACTGATGCTATTGTAAATAACTGAGTGTGTAGGGATATTAAATTTGGAAAATATATTAACCTAACGCTAGGTCATGTCGTCACAGGAAATTTAAATACCGTACATGATCAATCCTTAAAAGAAGCTATGACATTCGGTACTAAATTCAGGCTACCAGTTTGTAGTAACTGTGAGACCAGAAATAGATCTCACATTTGCTTTGGTGAGACAGTTTTATGTACATTATTTATTGTGTCCGAAATATCGGCCAATACCTCCAGTCTGAATGACGCCAGGGTTTACAGCACCTGAACCCAAAGGTCAGATAAAAGCATAAATTTAGGGGTGTTAAGACAGAAGAGGGGTCGAACCCTTAAGAAAATGGGAAGTAACGACATTGGATGGAAAGGCTATCTAATGGAGAAAGTGTTTGTAGCGTCACACTGAATGCCGCAAATGAGAGCAAAGGGGGAGTGTCTGTCCCCAGGCAAAAGAACCACAACCAGTGACTTAAGAACGACACTTGTAAAATAGTAAGTAGTTCGAGAGCATTACAATAAGAACGACAATACTTGTTCGACATAATGATATAACGATGATGATACTCAGTTAAAGATATATACGTATGACTTGGCGAATACAGATATGACTACGAGAATGACATAAATGCGAGTGTTTGAGTCAGCAGTACAATATGATTGATGAATTTAAGTGTCGATGCATTACACCACGAGTTAATGCTGGTAATAAGAACGACATCAAGTACGTGCTGCTAACAAAATCCAAGACAGACTTGAAGGTATGTCTTCCTCAAATATGATATCTGGTCCTAACCACATTTTAGGCGTTTTCGTACTGGTCTCACATGGTCCCTCCACCGAAATAATTAATGAGAAGAATAATTGTTGCAATTAAATAATTAAGTATTTTATGTTGCTAATAAATGTTTTATTGTTAAAGTTAAAATGGTGTGATCCATTTAGTTTTATAATAATTAATTATTCTTTTACAGAACTCGCACGAAAGATAATAATTGGAAGGTTATTAGCGGGCACATAAACCGCAGTGTACGAATAATAATTAAGTAATATTTTTTTCTAAAATCCTTTCCCACAGTAACCCCTACTTTATCTTAAAATTTATTAACTTAGACCTAGATAAGTATATATATATAAAATAGCATGTAAATATTCACAGCCATTAGAAACTTTATACATGTGAAAATATAATATCTTAAAAGTCATTAAAAATGCTATTAATAGCATAAAAATTCCCAAATCACTATATTATATAGGTAAATTAAAAACCTCTATTAAAAATTTACAAAAATCTTTTGTTATCACATATGCAGATAAAGCCTCCAACAATTATGCAATTATTTGTAAACAATTTTATATTTAATTTTCAATAGACTATTTAAACAATAATGAAATTTTCAAAATAGATTCATTTAATGGTATCAAACTAAAAATTATTAATATTTATGGTGATCTACAAATGAACTCAAGCTTTTATAAATTTTCGTATATAGTTTTAATACCTAAATTTCATAAGAATTCCATTAAATTTAGAACCGTCACTAGATGACATTATACTTATTCTACTTCTGATAATAAAATATTACTCAATTGCTTGAAAGAACTAAATGCCAGCTTTCGATATTCTCAATCTAATTATTTTATTCTAGATAACAGTCAATAATTAATTAATAGATTGCATTTAATTGACAAAATCTTTGGCTTCTAAACCTTTGATTTTAAAGATCTCTTTAATAACATTAATATTCAAGATCTTTATAATATCATCTTATCTCTTCATAATGCATTTGTTGCCAAACATGCCGATCATATTAAAATTAAAAACTTTCCTAAACTTCTCCACTTTGTTTCATTTAATAACTATATTTTTCGGGGGAAACAATTATATTTACAAATATCAGGTGTCCCTTAAGTTGTAGTAGTAGTATATTAGCGAATTTATATCTTTATGAATGTACATTTACATCAATTGACAATAATATCGATATGTAGATGATCTGCTCTATGTTGTTAAAACGGATTTAAATAATATCAACATCGATTTATATCCGGATAATATGGAATTGTTGAATAATGAATCTTCTATTAGTGCTAATGTTAACTTTCTGGATTTAATCTATGTATGAAATCTTTTAATAGTATTATTTATAATTTATATAATAAAAAAAGTTATTTTAATTTTAATATCAATAAATTATTACCTTTTACTTTTTGTAATTCGAATCAAATTTTTCGTAACATTATTAACAATCAATTGTTTCGAATTTATACATTATCAGATAAAAAGTTTCATCAATTTTATATAAAAATCTGATTAAAACTAGTAAATCATACATTTATTTATTATAACTGGTTAATAGTATAGTAACAAAGTTTAAGGTAACTCAGAGTTGTTAATGCACTTTATTATGTCTAAATCACTATAGAATTTTTATCATTCCCCATTCATTCCCTATTATTAACTAACTGATACATATGGTTATATTTTTTATTATTACGCATTTCGTTACACTTGCATTATCTGACAGTGCATTTTGCCGGGAGATAAATGAAAGGAGTTAGTGGAAGGCCTTTTCTAATTTCTGTAATCGATTAATATATTCGATTATCTATTCGATTCATTTTTTATTAATTCTTTAAATTATTTTACAGGGTTAATAATGATTATCATTTTTATCTATATTAATAAGCACTCGTATTTTGAATGCAGTTTATATGGTTATTATACCTTCTAATACTTTAGAATGAATTTACTATTTACAATTTTTAAGAATGGCAACAAGGACATTACTCTTTAGGGTTGGCAACACACACACACACACACACACACACACACACATATATATATATATATATGTAAACAACACTTATTAAACTATACAAATCCTATTTTTAATAACATTAACTTTTCTCAAATTTTTGAAAAATTATCCTCATATTTACTTCTTAAAAGTGTACAAATACACAAAGTATTTAAATACCCTGTTTCAATAGGTCGAAAAATCAATCTATAACAATAATTTGATGTCGAAACAACTAAATTGCAACTCAGGCTCTTGTTCGTGTTATGAACCCAAATATCAATTGTTTATAGACAACAATCATGGCCATATAATTACAGGAAACCTTAAAACCATAACGAAACCCACCCTAAAAAATGCACTTAGCTTTGATTCTAAATACAGACTTCCTCTTTTATTCTGCCAAAAATAAAATTTTTCAAACAGTTACAATAGATCTGGATAAATGTATTTATAAATTATCAAGTAAATGTGACTGTCCCATAGAAGCATTTAAAAGTTGGCAAGTACAATTATAAAGAAATTGTCAATGAGATAAATTTACTGCTGCAAGAAAGATTTGTAGTTACATATGTAGATAAAGCAGCCAGTAAGTATAACTTTATTTGCAAAAAAATTTATTTAGACAAACTAAATAAACAAATAACAAAGTCAGTATCATTAACATCCATACAGCATAGTTAAGCAGCTATCAGTAAACAAATTATAGTATTCTACAAACTTATCAAAGTGAAACATACTCTAAATTATCCATACGTGGTTCTTATACCAAAATTCCACACGTTTTCAATTACCTTTAGAACAGTCACCAGTGGATATAACACGTATACTAATGTCGCTGATAAAAAACTACTTTCTATTCTAAATCAACTATTTGCACATTCCACTGAGCAGCGAACTCATATCATATAAAATAGCTTTGAGCTAGTGGAAAAAATAAACAATCTTCAAAATATATATGAAATTAAAACTTATCTTTAAAACCTTTCTAATAACATAAACATCCATGCTCTGTATATAAAGTTATAATAAATTTATATGAAACATATGCTAAAAATCATGCCCTAATAATTCCAAAATGTAAAACCTTATTAAAATTTATCATTTGCAACCAGTGTTTATCCCAAGGTACTTCCATATACAAATTGAAACTGGGAATTTCACAGGGAGAAATCTCATCAACAATTTTGGCCAATTTATACCTACATTTTTATGAAATTAAGCACTCCTTCAATAATCATGTATCGTTTCATTGATGATATAGCACCAATTCTGACATTTCATTTTTATCATCAAAATTTGCAACTTATTGAAAATGTTTACTCCTCACCCTGGATCAACTACCTTGAAGTTAGTTTACAAATTCCAACAGCAGATAATCTTATTTTTAAAGTATATGACAAAACTGCGTCATACACTTTTAAAGTTAACAAACTTCAGCATTTTTCATCAAACCTTTCAAAATATGTGTTTAAAATATTATTAATAAACAAGTAAAACGAATTAAAATGTTATGTTCTCCCTGTTTTTATGAGGATCATTTTCAAAACTTAATAAAAGCAACTTAAAAAATCAATACCTACTACATGTAATTATTTCTTTTATCAAAACCAACTTCAAATCTAAACTCTATTTAAGGAAACTCAGAGCTACCCCAGGCTCATTAGCTTCTGAATAAATGGATGAACATTCTTTCTACCAGTTACCATTTTCTGAACACACCCTTTTACTACTTAAACTATTTATTTGTTTTGACAATCAAAATTATTTATTTATAGATACTTGTTTTTCTAAATTTTTGAGTACTTATACAACATTTTCTACATTTTTCTTTCATTATATATTTTGATGATTCAACATTTTTCTTAACACCATGTTACCTCCTTTGATTACCACCATTTCTATTGTCAACTCATTGCAACTATTGTGTGCAGGCAGATTGCATGCCCTTACAAGAAGATTCATGCAACTGGTACAATTCATAATTATGTTATTATTCTTTTGTGTTCATGTATTATTTTACTGCATTAATCTGACATTTGTGTATTGTAAATCCAATCTCTAAATTTCCTTATCTGCATCGGGCTATCTGCATAGTTTCTGTAATAATAATTACAGTATGCAGACAGAAACATTATAGTGTCTCTGAGCCAGGGTGGCTCTTGAAAACGCCCATTGTTTAGGAAACACTCTTTTTAGGTTTTTACTTTTAAGTGTAATTTTGTCTTAAGTTCCTACATTTTATTTGGGTGCTGATAACGAGTTTACTCCATTAATTACACTTTCTACTTGTTGTTTTTATTTTTTTTTGTATTCTCTTGCCAATTCACAATGTGAGTTATGCAAGGAGAACGGACTTTGTACCTGTATTTTGTCAATCACCAATATTTTCTATTACACATCACTGTATTACACCTTTTCTTATAATGTTTAGTATATTGATCTGAAATGTCAGGACAGTGCATTTACATATTTGACCATTGATTTTTAGAGTTAATTGATCAATCAGCAATTTAAAAGTTTTATGAAAAGCTAAAATTAAATTTGATACGGGATGAGTCATAAGTATTTGGTAATATTACAAGCAATAATATATATATTCTCTTTTATTCAATTATCCTGTGCTTCCAATTTATTATAGTAATAATTTTTTCCTCTTTGATTTCTGTTCATCTTATTTACCTTATCTTAATTACGGTTGTCTACCTTCACCACTTACTCCCTGGGTTGAGTGTGAATGCAAGTCCATTCAACTCTTAGTCTCCCCTCTTGTATCCATGGTCTACTTTGTATCTTTTCTCCTTCCTACTTGGATACAACTCAACTCTGGCTCTTCCTCACTTAATCTCATCTGCTCTGAGTTTGCACATGGTTACTGGACTTCTTGCATATGACCTCTGGTAATGACTTGAATTCTTAATATTTTTTTAATCTTTATCCTCTATTTTATTCGTAGACTGGGCTTATGGTGTTCATAGTAAATAACTATCGTCAAAATCTGAAATAAGCGTTTGTTTTATTTAGTTTAGATAGGATTCTCAGTCTTGATAAATAATTATTCCTTTATTGCTTGGTATTAGTTATTAATACATTTTTTAATATATATATATATATATATATATATATATATATATATATATATATATATATATAATTGATGATTTTTCATTTGTATTTATTTATATAATTAATAAATAATTATATACATATATATTTTTTAAATAGCCACTATAATTGGGAAAGTTTTCTTGGATGTTATCGAGTGAAAGTTGATACACTGAGTTGATAATTTTAATAACAAACTTGGGAGGATATGCATTATTAGTCGCTGTACCCAATAATGCCATAAAATGCGCTAATTTATAATATTCATCACAAATTTTACTGATTCTAAGAGCCTGGTTTATTATAATATTTCTAAATACAGATATATGCAAACAAGAGTCAAAATATTGAATTTTTGATGTATTAAATTTAAAATCCTGTCTTTTATCATACAAGTTTATAACCATATTATAATTTTGTAAATTTAAATATAAATCTAAAAAGTTTGCAACATTTGAGTCATTATTACTTGCATTTAATTGTAAATTTTTTGGATAAAAGTTTAATACTATAGGGATATTATTTGGGGATACACATGTCATCTAAATATCTAAGCATGTGCATATTATGCAAGCTTGGATTAATGTTTTTTTCATAGAAGAATAAATACAGATTAGCTAACAATGATGAGGCACACACCCCTTGTGGGATACCAACCTGTTGTTTAAAAAAAGTACCACCATGTTGAATATAATTCTCATAAAGAGTGAAATTAAGTAATTTTTTAAAGAGAAAATTTGAATATTTTAGGTTGATATTATATTTTTCAAAAATTCCTAAATTAATTCTATACAGATCATCTATATTAATATTATTAAACAAATCTTTGAAATCAAAGGTATAAATACTATGAATATTAGAAAGAGTTTTTAATTTCTAAACTAATTTAAAACTGTTTTTCACAATATGACAATTATTTGAGATTTCATCTGACAAGGATACTTCATGTAATATTTTTAATAATAATTTTCCAGTATTAGTAATGTAAGAATTATGCCCACTGGTAATGGTTCGAAAAGCAATAGGGGTTTTATGAAACTTGGGTACTAAAACAATATATGGAATGTTATTACAACTGTTTTTTAGATGGATTTGCTTATATTTGGTTGAAATTCTATTGGATAAGATTTTAAGGTTAGTTTTATGCAAATTATAGATTTGATTAATTAAGTAAGTGTGACTGGAGGGTACTTTTATAGTAATATTTACAAATAATTGAGTAGTTACCACTTGCCTTATCGACATATGTAATGACAAAATCATTTTGTATTTCTTTAATATCATTTTTAATTGAATTAAGTTTATATGAATTATTAATTTTCTGATTATATATATAGTGATTTAAGTATTGCTCTATTAAGACTCTCCAGGGTTTGAAGGCTTCTACAGGGATTTGATATTTATAACTGATTTTATAGATAAATTTATTTAAGTCAAGAAATAAACCTTTACATATTAATGTATGTTTAAATTTAGTAGGTACACGGTACTTAGTACCAAATAACATCATATATTTTGATTGTCAAAATTATCGTATTTGTATATATATATATATTTTTTTGTATCAATAAATAGCAAAATTATTATTTATTTATGTAATCATTGTTTTTGTTCGTAATTTGTGTATGACCCCTGAAACGCGATCTGTCGACATGATTTATCCCCTCTGAGAACCCATGTAGATGCATTGAAAAGTGGTTTAAGTCAGCATTTTAGTCTTTTCATATCTCTGGGACTTTTTATGATAAAATGCTGAACTTTTGTACATCGCCTTATTAGTGTATTGGGCACATTTTCTCATTGGAAATGTTTTTGAACGGGGGCCGTATAGAAATTTAAATTTTGGATTTCTTAAAATTTAATTCTCTTGAAAATTTTAATCGATTTCATAAAATTATGGTCCTTTTTTACTCATCTTTATAATTTATTATATATGTCTAAGATCAATAGTTAAGGAATAAAAGCCGAGGTCAATGTTTTTGGGACACCCTGTATATATATATATATATATATATATATATATATATATATATATATATATATATACAGGGTAATTATAATTAAAGTTCCCGGTTTGAAAATGGTCTCAAATAAAATGCGCTGGTCAGAATGATTTAAAATTTTGCGTGAACACTCGTAGAGCAATGGAATTTTGTTCGGTGAAGAAAAAAACAGTAGTTCAAAAAGTCGCCGCTAGGAGAATAATTGGCGCTTTACTACACTAGAATGCAATACAAAAGTAATAAACGTTGATTTACTCATTGGCTAATGACGTAATACATGTTCAATATGCTGTCCTTCGAATACTAAATTAAAAGTCGATCTTTCATCATCATATGCATGCAAGTAATGAAAAAAAAAATTTCATCCATTGAAACAATGTTAAATTCTAAGCAAACGTAAGCCGTATCTTTTTTCACAAAAAGTGGATTTAACTTGTTTTGCATAATTGCTCTTCAAATGCTGCTGCAAATTTGCGTAAGACAGTGACGTTGCAATAAACGTTTGCTATAAAAAAGGAAGAGCGAAACTTGTTTCTCATAACTTAATGAAAGATCTCTATTGTTCTGTCGCAATGAGTCTATCATTAAAAGATCCTGCTCTTTCTGTCAAATTGTTTTATGAGAATAACAGCTCTTAGAAAGTTCAGAACGTTGAAAAAGTTAAAATCTGGTCCTCTGTGTGGCAAAAGCTTGCGAAAAATGATTTTAAAATTTGAAGAGACTGGCTCTTTGGACATCAAACCTGGCAGGGGACGTAAAGCAGTCGATGGAGAGATAGTGGAAGACGCAGCTACAGCGTTAGAAGAAAAGAGTAACGCTAATGCATCTACGAGTGCACGTGGAATTGCCCGATCATTAGACGTATCCTCCAGTACGGTGCAAAAAATTTTGAAACACATTTTGAAATGCTATCCTTACAAACTGACGCATGTTCAACAGTTGCTACATGCGGACAACGTTGCACGTGAAATGTTAGCACTTCAATTTCTGGCTCGGATACAAGTGGACGATGAATGGCCCTGGAACGTTTTGTGGACTGACGAAGCACATTTCCATCTCCACGGAATTGTTAATAACCAAAATTGCAGAATCTGGGCAACCGAAAATCCACAGGAACTACGCCAGGTGCCAAGTTATGAGAAACAAGTTCCGCTCTTCATTTTTTATAGCCAGCGTTTATTGCAACGTCACTGTCTTATGCAAATTTGCAGCAGCATTTGAAGAGCAATTATGCAAAACAAGTTAAATTCACTTTTTGTGAAAAAAGATACGGCTTACGTTTGCTTAGAATTTAACATTGTTTCAATGGATGAATTTTTTTTTCATCACTTGCATGCATATGATGATGAAAGATCGACTTTTAATTCAGATAGCGAAGGACAGAATATTGAATATTTTTTACGTCATTAGCCGATGAGTAAGTCAACGGTTATCACTTTTGTATTGCATTCTAGTGCAGTAAAGCGCCAATTATTCTCCTAGCGGCGACTTTTTGAACTACTGTTTTGTTCTTCGCCACACAAAACTCCATTGCTTCATGATTGTTCACGCAAAATTTCAAATCATTCTGACCAGTGCTTTTTATTTGAGACCATTTTCAAACCGGGAACTTTAATTATAATCACTCTGTATATATATATATATATACTATATGTATATACAGGGTTCGACAAAATAATATGAACATCTGTTAAAAGAGACAAAATCTTTATTAATAGGCTGATGGTCCTCCTTTTGCATGAAATACAGTTTGTATCCGACTTGGGATGGATAAATACAAGTCATGCATAAGAATCACAGGGATTTGTAGCCACTTTTCTTGCAAAAAGGTCGCTAATTCAGAAAGTGTCCTTGGAGGTGGAAACCGACTGCGCAGCTTGACCTCCAAAATACCCCACAAAGGTTCATTTATATTAAGATCAGGGGACTGAGGGGGCCACGCGAGGTGTTGTACTTCATCATCGTGTTCATTAAATCAGTTTCGGACAATTCTAGCAGTGTGAAAGGGAGCATTATCGTCTTGGTACACAGGTCGTTCATCAGGAAACAAAGTTTGCACCATTGGATGAAGATGGTCGGCCAGAAGACTGACATAATCATGCGCTGTAACCCGCCCGTGCAGGGCAAAAAGTGGACCGAGACCACAGTGAGACATCTCGCCCCATAGTTTTACTGATCCATGCTGAACAGTAGGAATGAGACAGTCAACATGATAGACTTCTGTTGGCGTTGTCCAAGCATAAACACGTCCGTTGGTCTGGAATAATGTGAAAGACGATTCATCTGACCAGATGACATGCTCCCATTGTTGTTATGTCCAATTTTTATGCTCGCGACACCATTTTCGTCATTTCGAGGCATTGCATGGTGTAACCAATGGTTTTGGAATCGCCACTCTACCGTGAATGTTTGCCGCACGCAGTTCACGCCGGATAGTTTTTGATGATACAGCTTCGTGTAGACGTTTGTTCATCTCAGATGTTATCTGAGATGCTGTTGTCTTGTGCTTTCTGGTCACAGTCCACTTCTAAGCCCTTCTGCCTCTATCAGTCACCTTCGACCATCGGCCACTGTTGTGCTTGGCAGATGATGTCGCTCACTGTTTGATATATACTGTCATTACAGTCGATACGGTACATCTCCCGACACCAACAAGGGTGGCCGTTTTCGTTACTGAGGCTTCGGCAATACAGGCCCCAACAATCATTCCTCTTTTGAAATCTGAGAGGTCCATTACGACGTTTTAACGTCGCAATATATTTTGCATTCGACCGCTATCACTGTTACTCACAGACTGATGTGTGCACATTCTCGCCCACTACGTGGCACGCTTCAACACTAGACGGCGGGACTATACGACAGGTTTCCCTCGAGTGTTTTTATTAAACAGGTGTTCATATTATTTTGTCCAACCCCGTATATATATATATATATATATATATATATATATATGTGTGTGTGTGTGTGTGTGTGTGTGGTGTTTTGTTTAATCCACTTCCACACCACAAAATGAGTGGTTCCTTATCCGGTGCGAGATTCATTTAAAAATATCAAAGACATGACTCGGATAAAAAACTTATAATTGATCAACGGTCGGGTTTATGAAATTCTGAGTGGTCTGAGTGAAGTGGTTTGTTATATTACTTTCCTTATATACATAATGTATAAGGAAAGTATTGTGACGGGGTCGAAAATTCGAATTCGAGTTTTCGACGGGAGAGCACGTTTCAAGCATCCCTGATCACGAATCAAACATTTTTGGAGTGATGTCTGTGTGTGTGTGTGTGTGTGTGTGTGTGTGTGAAAGTATGTGTGTATGTGTGTGTGTCAGTGAGTCTGTGGAGACGATAACAGACGAACGAATGGACCGATTCGAACCAAATTTGGTACAAAAATCACAATCCATAAACACTGGAAGCCTATTGTTTTTATACGTAATCGAATGTTCAGAACCTCCCTAAATTTTCGAATGAAATTTTGAAAAAATCGTCAAAAAATCAAAACCGCTAATAAAGTTACGCAAATAGACATTTCTTATGTAATTTTTCATTAGAAAACGATTGGCATAAATTTTAGAAGGCTAACATGAACCGTTCTCGAGATATTGTACATTTTTCAAAAAAATTATGAAAAAGTCACATAAAAAAAATTCCTATTGAGAAACATGTTCACTTTTCATATGTAATACCATGCGATAAATTGAGTTACATCATTCTCGTGGATCTAGCTCGTTCCATTCATGAAAAAATATACTTTGAATAATACTTTTGTATTTGAACGCCAATAGTCATTTATCTGCTGTAAGAATAACTTTTTTCTTAGTGCATAACTCTTGGCGAGATTTTGGCGACGAATTTGGCGAAATGTCGCCAACTTGGCGACTTTTTGAAATGTTGCCAAATTAACGTAAATCTCGTCAAATGGATAAAAATGACGCTAAATCAATGAAAATGACAACTAATTGTCGAAAATTCAATATCTTGGAAAGAATATTAGTATCTACTATAAGAAAAACCTATTTTTTTACTGTAAAAGTAGTAAATTCATTACATTATATAAGGAAAGTCATGTGTTGCCCACATCAGATTTTTTTAAACATGTTCTGAAAAAAAAAAGAAACGAGCGTTGAATATCGCATGAATTTTAATATATTGTAATATAAAAATAGGAGCAGAGTATATAATTTTTAAAAATTCACCAAAATTTATCTTTTCATCGTATGGACTCCGTTTGAAGTTTGTTTGAAAGAGAATTTTTCGACCTTTCCAATGGTGTCAATATGGGTGCACTGTGATGGTATTTTAGATCACTGAGGAATTGGGTTGTATGAATATCGGTCAAAATCGTTATATATTGGACTAAAACACACACACACAAAACAGAACTAGAAAAACTAATTCGAAATTACAAGAAAGAACGGCGGGAGGAGCGACAGTCCAGTAGTTAGCGAGCAGGGATTGCATTCGGACGACCTGAGTTCGATTTTCGCCCTGCCCAATTTGTCGCCGTGTTAACGCGGAGTACGATCACGTTAAACATGTGGGTCCGTAAGTCCTTCCGAGTGGTTGGTTGTAGGGGAAGGAGAGTACGGTCTCTGTGGATGCCTTCCCTACTGGGTTCCGGTCTAAATTGAGTGGCATTTTCAGACCGTCCAAACAGATACCTTACACCTTCGGCTAGGTCGGACGGTCTAGGTTGAAGAAAAAGAGATAAGTGCACCTGTGTATGTTGAGAAGTACATGTGTACCCAATTTCACGCTACAGACTGCACATACATACATACATACAAATATATTATATAATGTAAGTAATTAAGTAAGCTATATATATATATATATATATATGAACCTTTCCTTATTCAAAGTTATTGGGACATTTAAGAACTTCCCTAGGAAAGTCGTATATTGCTTATTGTAGAGAAAATAATAAGAAACTCGAGAAGAAATACCTGGCAGATATTTAATCGTCTCGCGTTAGATTGGCTTCATTCATATGTCTATTTTTAGCTGGGCAGCATTTTTGCCGCCGACACCAGCACCTGTTATTGGCGCCGCTTATTTATTATCATTCCTTCGTACATGCCTGGTCGTTTCTTTGCCAATCATCAAGTAGCTGTCTCTATGAGAGTGAGGACTACGCAGTGACAAATCACTTGTCATGGGAGAATATGATTGGACAGCACGTATATGGAGTGGGCGAAGTCTTTAATCAATTGCAAGTGAGAGAAGGGAAGGACGATATTTATGAGTGTTTCAAATTGGAATGCGTTTTGTTAAGAGTGAATCATTTGTTGAAGTGCAATAATTATCGAAATAAATTTTGATATCATTTAAAGATTTTTTTTATAGTTAATAGTTTTATTTTTTTACCTCAGTTTTATTTTAAATCTCATAGGAATGCTGTTTTTCAGTCCCGTGTCCTTCGCCTTTGTGTGAGAGAGTATAAACCTTTTTATCAGCCTGAGTTTATGGTAATACCCCCTATTAGTGAATTTTGGCTTTGGTTATTCTAGCTCTGTTTGAATGTATCTTGTCTTGCCACGACAGAGTTCCTTTCTAATGATTGTTGAGAGTACACTGCTTTTGTTCGGAGGAAGAGGGCTAAATTGCCCTCGAATTAATTGTACTCGCTTAGTGTTCTATGCTTTAGAATGTATATAATGAAAGTATTAGAAAGTTAAGTTGCTTTTCTTTGTCAATTGAAATTACTATAATCCGAAATATAGAATTATCTGATTCAGAACATATTATACATACTACCTATGAAGCTCTCAGAAATAGTCACATTCCAAACTGAATATACTTTCTGTATGGAAAATAGCAGCATCATTTTGCTAGTGTTTATGGAGATTTTCTTTATTTACTTTGAGCCTTAGTTTATACAGTGCAAATTGTCAAAGTTGATTTAATGGCTGAAATTAAATGCATTCATGTGTTGGTTGTGGCGTGGTGCTGTGAAATTTGTTTGGAGTCCTCAGTCCCCCATGATAGGTGTTGAAGACCCAGACCTTCCGACTCGTCCTAAGACTTGAGCAGCTGTTTGGACAGCCGGGCCATGATAAGTGTGATGTGATTTAACAGATTAAGCCGGCGCTACCGACAAGTGGATTGCTGTTGATTAGAATGCTACATATATCTGTTCCTATCGCTGACATTTTCGATGGGATTTAACTCGTGTCACAGCAAGTGTCTGTGTTTCTGCAACTGGCAGCAGCAACCCGAGGTTTTCTGAGGGCTCTAACGGTCTTTCATAAAAGGCCTCATCTGAACAATAAATACCGTAAACCGTCACAAATCCGAAAATTTATTATACGAGAAATCAATTGTCGGGCAATTTATTTATGTTGTTTTTACAATTTAAAAAGAAATTACGGATTCATTAAAAGACTTACATATACGTTATTCTCTTTAGTTTATGTTCTGGTATAGAATTTTGGGCTCCCGGGTCAACAATGTTTTGAGGGTCTTTGTATGATATAAAATATTCCTGGGTTCGAAACTACCTTGTCCCAATGGATAATCAATCAGGCACTGGTGATATAATAAAGTGATCCGTGGGGATATTAGTATAACAATCTCAACAACAGACTCAAACTGCAATTCGATAAAAAGTTTTAGCCAAAATGTTGTAAAGAACAGTATAAACTGATACATAAATGCCTAATGATAAAATGCAGATTTATATTAAAATACAAAAAAAAAAAAAAAAAAAAAAAAAAAAAAAAAAAAATTGGATTCGGTATAATGCTATAATGAGTCTTTAAAAAATGCAAAATAACTCTAAAAATAATGTACACAATTTTTAGGTTTGTTTGAGATGAAAAGTGTAAATAGAGTCCTCGCGCCGTTCCAAAGAAACTTTTGTTCCAAAGAAGCTATTGGGTTTCGCCTACTGGCCCCAGCCTTGAGTGAGTCACCTGTTATTATCCCATATGCTACTAATTTTTGTTGTACTTGTAATAGCCTCATTTTGCAAAATAAACAGCTTGTCATTTAATTTGTTTTCTGCTTACTGTATACTTATGGATGTGCAAGAGTCTTGGTTTAGGCCTAGTTCCGATGATGTTGCAAATTCTCGAAGTGTTGTCAACAGAATATTATTTGCTGCATATATTTATATTCTGCTATATTTCCGTACACTTTAAATGCGTGGTCTTTAATTTTGAACTATTTTCGTGCAAATTTCGCACTTCGTTGGCGGTTGGCGATTTCAAAACTTCAAAGTTCTAAACTTCAAATCCTGAAAGAGTTTCACAGGAAACACTTTGAACTCTGCCTTTACAGTTATTAGCGGCAAATTGCAGAAGACCTCCGCCCTTTCATACAAAAATAAATCCAAATTCGCTTGAGTATGTGCCAGATATTTAATTGGTCTAAACTTCTTTTCAGCGCAGCGTTTACGCAATTACCACATTTCCTACAACTCTCGAAGGACCTATATTCAAATTAAAAGCGGTTCATTACGATTTGAAAGATTGCAAGTTCCATTCATACGCTCCAAGAACTTTTCATTAACGGGGCAGAAAGAGAGCGTCCCAAAGTGCTCAACCAATCGCAATCGCAGTAATTAGACATCAAAAAGAAGCCAGATAATTTTATGGGTCCCATTTAAAAACGGAGAGCGCTTTTTTGCTCCTCTCTCCTTTTTTCGGGATGACAACTCTATTTTTAGCTGCCCCGAACCGGGATTTGTGAAATGTGTAAAAAGAAAATCCCAGATCAGCACAGGTTTCCATAAATAGCGCCAATCGATTCGAACACTGTGCTCTTCATACGTTCGGAAACTTCTTCTGTTGCCGGGCATGCGCAAAGAGTCTACCCTCTCCCCGGAACGGGACAATGCACTTTCGCAATATGTCAATGCCCCCCTCCCCGGAGCTTGCATAAAATAGCTTCGCTGTCATGTTGAGAGCGGGGAGGGAAAACAATAAAGGGAATAAATGTGATGAGAGGGAAAAATCATGGATTGCCGCAATAACCCATTTAGGGGAAATTAAGTTTGGGGTTCTATTAAAATACGGCTGAAATATTGCCCAAACGTTTCATACGTACGAAATGGTTTTGTAATTTAATCTACTTTGCAAATGTGTTTTGAGGTTCTTAGGGATGCAATAGCATATGGTATGACGTAAGTTTGAAGCTATTTTAACTCATATGCAGCGAAACCCACTTATAAAGAGTTTGCATTTATCAAAACTTCGGATTTAACGAGAAAAGTGGGATCTTTTAATTCTTTAATTGAAATCGGATTTGCTCATTGTTAACAAGGAAAAATTATAGGCTTTTTAACGAGCATGAGCAAAACAGATTAAAAAAAGGAAAAGATCAGAGCAAAAGAAAAATAATGTTTCGAGTTCGTTTTGAATTGCTAGGAAAAGGAAGAATGGTGCGTGTTGAGGAGGGATCCTAAGAAAACATTAGTATTAGATATAGTGGAGAAATGTCTTTTAACCACAACCCTGAAAGGACATAACCATAACAAATCTTTGTCTATGACAAGACTTCGTCTCAGTTGGTCAATTGCAAACGAACATATTTAATGAGTTGCAGCAAATGGTCTTTGTGAAATAAAATGAGGACCATGTTCCCAAGAGAAGGAATATACATGTGGTAAGAGATGAAATAGCATAAGGTACTACTTAAACCATTAACTTGAACCTAAATTTCTCTTTGGAGAGGGGTATGAAATGGGCGTCTAAAGTTATGTAAAAAATTCTCGCCTATCCTCCAGCACATACATTTTTCATATCTCTGAGGATATAAGGATTACGTCCATTTTCTGATCAATATTAATAATTATTATCATACGACGAAACATAATTGCTATACCAGCCCCAAACGAACGTAGTTCATTTGCGAACCCCCAGACCTCCTAACAAAACGTTACTGTCCCAAAGACAGTAAGATTCATCATATGAATAAAGAATATTAAATAAATAATTCCCACAAACACTGGTAGCAATCCAATATTGGCCCAATACTGGCAGCCAATATGTAAAAGTGGATATTTTGACGGAATTGGCTAGATATTGACTTAAAATATTGGGTCAATATTACGCCAAGATTGGCTTAATATTGTAATGAAAATATTTCGCCAATGTAACCGCAATATCTGCCTAATATTGGGATTCCAATGTAATGTCAAGATATAAAATATTGGTCCAATATTGGACCAATATTAAATGCTACTAGGGAACTGACTAGTATTAAAAATTTAATTTAATTTTCTGACATATTGAATTTCGGTCGATTTGGCGATATTTTCCAAAAGTCGCCGGATTTTCGTAAGATCGACGGGTAGATACACAGAGAAAGGGACAGACAGCGAGAGGGTCTTTTATTGTGAATCAGGGACCAAGTCTGTCTCTCAACGCAGGTCTGTTTTTGACCATAAGTAAAATATGCAAATGCTGGGGGCCAATTTTTAGGGCACAATGCCCATTTTTCTACTATAAAAGTTTTTATCCCAAAATTTTTTTGCCCAAAGGCCCAGGAAATGATTAAAGCGATCTTGTCCCAACATACAATCAACGTATAATCATGGAACAGTTGGAAATGCTTTCTAAAAATAATACAATTTTTCAAAACGCGGAATTAAAACTTATTATTTAGGAACACGTGCAAAATTATTTTGAGCAATTCCTTAATAATACCAAGACCCCTCCCCCCTCCCCATCCACATAAACATATTCCCTTTCACTAATAGAAGAATCTTGACAGGAACATTAAAACTCCTCAGGTTTAACAAATCGAAAGCATTACAGTCTTATTTGTATAATTAAAAATAAACAAAGAGCTTTCAACTGAAAATAATCATCTATTAACATAGCGACAGCAGATAATCGGTTTTGACAGACTTATTCTGAAAGTATATAATATTCCGTTTAAACAAAAAGTCGAGATATGAAAGAAAAAAGGGAAGGGAAAATTTTCTATCGATAATTTTGATTTTGAACATAAACAATTGGAGGTGCTGCTGCTGCTGCTGGAAGTTGATAAAGCGATTACCCCAAATCCTTTCCATTTCCAGTTTAGAAAAATAAAATAAATATCTTACGGCGTAAAAAGAAAATTAAACATTTCCTCACAATGTATGTACACTATATGATCAAAAGTATCGGGACACTTTGGATGATAGAATGTTTTTCGAATTTCTAAACAAATACCTGGCGAAGTGTTCTGCAACTTTGGCGATGTAAATAACATGCTTAAACGCACACTTTCCAGTAAAGTTTCGGTGACTTGTGCATTTAGGGGACCACCAAGATATTGAAAAAAGGGAAAAATATATTTGATCGTATCATAAAAAGCTGGAAATGATTTGTAACTTTCACAAAATAGTTAACTAGCTTTGTTCAATGTATATAAGAATTTTCGTAGAACAAAAACGCATATTCATGAAAATATAAACATTTCTTAAAAATCAAAAACAAATTATGTTACATGTTTTTAGCTTACAATATCCATAGGTTTCAATAAAATTTCACGAAACTTACAGAACATTTGTCAACGTCCAAGAAAAACATTATACTCCAATTGGAAATTAAAGAATTGAATATACGATGATAAGCATTTGAAAAAACTAAGTTTTTACTGCGCAGGCGCGAAACATAGCAATTGTTTTCTTTTATGATTTTGTAGTGAATACTGTAAGGCAACTGTAGGTATGCAGGGTGATCACATATATATATATTTCCTCTTTTTCAATATCGTGGTGGTCCCCTAAATGCACAAGTCACCGAAACTTTACTGGAAAGTGTGCGTTCAAGCATGTCCTTTACATCGCCAAAGTTACAGAACACTTCGCCAAGTATTTGTCTAGAAATTCGAAAAAAATTCTAGCATCCAAAGTGTCCTGACACTTTTGATTTAGTGTATATAAGCAATGGACATTGTAATGAAGCGGCAACTGTATGAAAGTGTCATGCACCATTTTATCCCAAATCTAGTAAGGTGATCAGATAAAGACTAGGAGATAAAGGCTAGATAAAGACTAGGAGATAAAGACTAGATCCGGAGGGCATTCTGCCTTATAAGTAGTTTAAAAATTAGTTTATTCATGAGATATGGCCGTATAATCTTTACAATAGAATAGTGATTTTGTTTTTAGAAAGTGGCAAACTGCCGATCGTTCAATTTCGATTTCGATTTGTAATACATTCATTTTTTTATTAATTTCTGTATTTATTTCTGTATTCATTCGCTTTATCACAAATTGTATGGGAGAATGACATAAAAAAAATCTGATGTGGACAGCACATGACTTTCCCCGTAGACTTATATCCATGTCCTCTTTATTTCAATTAAATTTAATTCACTTTTAATTCAATTTTCGTTCTCATTTTATAACTGGACTTATTTTCAAAGGTGACGTGGAGAAAATGCGAAAAAAAACTAATATATCTCGAGAACGGCTAGTCCTAGTGTAATGGGGTTGGTCTTATTCTTTTCTTTGTTAAAAATTACGTATTAAACAAGCATTTAATGGATATATTTGAGCATACGTAGCTTTTTAGTTTAGATTTTGACAATTTTTGCGGGCCATTCTGCAAAAAAAGGCAGGTTATTTTTTTCCGAATCGTATCAAAATCTAATCAGCACTAGGGTGACCTATACGTGACTTATCTACCGAATTTTGTGAAATTTGGTCCATTAGTTTTGTAGCTAGAGTGGATACAAACTTTTGCGGGACATTTCGCAAAAAAAGGCGGGTTCTTTTATCACGAATCGTACCCAAAACAATAAAAGAGTAAATATCTTTAGATATATTATTTGAATGTTTTTATTGTTTCATACGTAATATTTGACGACAACGAAACAAATAAAACTTACCCCGTTACTCTAAGATGAACAGTTCTCTAGATATGTAACATTTTCGGTATTTTGAAAAACGTTATAAAATGCATTGAATTGTCAAATGAAAAAGTTGTACTAGCAATGCATATTGGATATAATATCAAACAAGTAAACATGTCATTGTGAGCAATTGAACTCAATTCAATGGATTATGAAAGAGAAAGTGAAATTTAGTCTGTAGGAAAAGTAATGTGCTGCACACATCCGATATTTTAATTAATTAGAATATTTAAAACAATCTATAAGAGAAAATGGAAGCTATAAAAAATTACACGTGCTACGTACAATTCCATTTAAACTACCTATTAATTAAAACCTGAATTTTACTTTCCAAAGAAAAAAATTTGCACGCACATGAGAACAAAATAGTTTTCTTTTGTTAATTTCTGCATTGTAAAGTATTAAATTTTGTTCATACCTCTTAAAGAAAAAATAATTGAAAAAAAAATCCGAAGTTGAAATTAATTCAAGAATTTTTAATCAAAATGTCATCTCAAAATGTATATTTAAAAAATCTTTTCTATGCGCTATCTAACCGTGAAAAGAACGAAAAATTTTTTTTCGCTGCATGCGATAATTAAAGAAATAAATAAAGGGAACTGTTTCTTAAATTAAGATTATATATATATATATATATATATATATATATATATATATATATATATATATATATATATATATATATAAAGAAATACAATCCCAAAAAGTATGAAATTCAAGAAAGAGAAAGGCGCAAATTGCCGCACTATCAGAGTCTTGAAATATAAGATTTAAAATGAAAAAAGAAAATATATAGGTGTAATGATTGTGTTTACAGGGTTGCAGAAAGGTCAAGGGGGATTGCGACCCCTATTTCCTGGTTAGAAGCTAGCTTTGACTTCATGAAAACGCTCCCAGAGACTCTGCACGCCCGAAACAACAATCGATCATGCCCGTGGGGAAAAAATGGCCGAATCCCAAACAACATAAAAATGATCAAAATAACAAAAAAATTGGAAATTTTACTAACCAGCAAGACGAGAATCATGGAAGAGTTGCATAAAGCGTATAAACTTCGAATAGGAAAGCATACATAAAAACATTTTTATTCTATTATTCATTTTAAATTTATATATATATATATAAATATATATATATATATATATATATATATATATATATATATATATATATATATATATATATATATATATATATATATATATATTTAAAGGTAATAAATTATACTTACGAGTCTCAGGAATTCCACAAGGTGGCTGTAGTAGTAGTATATTGTCTAATTTATACCTTTACCATTATGAAAAGTCTTTTACTTCAATAGATTATAAAATTTACGGATATGTTGATCATCCGATTTGTTTGGTTTGTACAGACAACTGTGTCATAGATATAGATTTCTATCCTGATAATTTGGAAGTAATTCCTAATAAAACCACTATTAGTAATAACATTAATGTTTTGGATTTAAATCTAATTATTGAACCTACTAACAGAATAGATACTAATTTATATGATTAAAAAGACTATTTTAACTTTAACATTAATAAAATATTACCATTTAATTCCTGTAACTCGATTCAATTGTTTAGAAATATTATACTTTAAAAAAGAAGAAAGAAAAGAAAGAAGAAAATATCAAGAAATAAAAAAATATCTTTAGAAATATCAACTTTTTAGAATTTATAGATCATCAGATAAAAAATTTTATGCTATGCATATTAATAAGCTAAAAATTACCAGCAAATTATATAAACATCCAGCATATTTAGTAAATGGTATAGTTAAAAAGTTTGGAATGGTTGACTATACTTAAATTTTCTCCTTATATTATATTAGCTAAACATCCACTTTCTCTTGAATAAGCATTACCATGTATTTACATACCCTTATAATTTAGCCTCTATGTTTTCTATTATCATCTGCCCCATTACTTTGTAGCTCTTACTGTTGAATAGTTCTCAACTTTTTATTTTTTGCGATTTAAAACATTGGTTTCTTTATTCAAGGTTCCAGTGAATCAGACATAAGCAGGTATCCATTGTTTCCATTGTTTTCAGGTATCATTGTTTCCTATAATTTTTCAATCTTTATGTATGTAACCCAAGTTATCAGTGTTTATAGAAATAATCTATCACTGATATCAGAAATATGCATTTTGTGTTCATTTTGATAAAATACTTGGACTTGACGAAGAGTTTTATCGAAATGAACGTCATTTGTTTAAGCCTAGGGCTTGTTCACGTGTAAAGCTTTAATGCTTGGATTTTATTTGATTTTCTATCATCGATTCTTTTCCATTGATGTTTGTTGTTTGTCTTCAACTTGATGACTAGAGATTTGCATTTTATTTTCCACTTGATTGATGATTCTCTGTTTGATGCTTTTTTATTTGTTAGACATGTTTTAATGTTGGGGTTTTTTGAGTTGCAACTTCTGTCTATTCTATCATTGGATTTTCAAACTATTATATATAAAGGCGGCCCTCGACTTCGCACATTCTACTTTCGCACAATTCGCTATTTCGCACATTTTTAAGAATGTGAAAATTCAATTTTAATTCCACGTTTAAACAATATTATATGAGGACAATAATGAATCAGGTCATCAAGTGAACTAACTGACAGGGAAGGTGGGACTACATTTAGAGACTTTTGGAAGAACTATAATATATAAGGAACGCAATAAATAATATTGGAGACTCGGGGACTACTTTCGCACAATTCGCTATTTCGCACATTTTTAAGAATGTGAAAATTCAATTTTAATTCCACGTTTAAACAATATTATATGAGGACAATAATGAATCAGGTCATCAAGTGAACTAACTGACAGGGAAGGTGGGACTACATTTAGAGACTTTTGGAAGAACTATAATATATAAGGAACGCAATAAATAATATTGGAGACTCGGGGACTACTTTCGCACAATTCGCTATTTCGCACATTTTTAAGAATGTGAAAATTCAATTTTAATTCCACGTTTAAACAATATTATATGAGGACAATAATGAATCAGGTCATCAAGTGAACTAACTGACAGGGAAGGTGGGACTACATTTAGAGACTTTTGGAAGAACTATAATATATAAGGAACGCAATAAATAATATTGGAGACTCGGGGACTACTTTCGCACAATTCGCTATTTCGCACATTTTTAAGAATGTGAAAATTCAATTTTAATTCCACGTTTAAACAATATTATATGAGGACAATAATGAATCAGGTCATCAAGTGAACTAACTGACAGGGAAGGTGGGACTACATTTAGAGACTTTTGGAAGAACTATAATATATAAGGAACGCAATAAATAATATTGGAGACTCGGGGACTACTTTCGCACAATTCGCTATTTCGCACATTTTTAAGAATGTGAAAATTCAATTTTAATTCCACGTTTAAACAATATTATATGAGGACAATAATGAATCAGGTCATCAAGTGAACTAACTGACAGGGAAGGTGGGACTACATTTAGAGACTTTTGGAAGAACTATAATATATAAGGAACGCAATAAATAATATTGGAGACTCGGGGACTACTTTCGCACAATTCGCTATTTCGCACATTTTTAAGAATGTGAAAATTCAATTTTAATTCCACGTTTAAACAATATTATATGAGGACAATAATGAATCAGGTCATCAAGTGAACTAACTGACAGGGAAGGTGGGACTACATTTAGAGACTTTTGGAAGAACTATAATATATAAGGAACGCAATAAATAATATTGGAGACTCGGGGACTACTTTCGCACAATTCGCTATTTCGCACATTTTTAAGAATGTGAAAATTCAATTTTAATTCCACGTTTAAACAATATTATATGAGGACAATAATGAATCAGGTCATCAAGTGAACTAACTGACAGGGAAGGTGGGACTACATTTAGAGACTTTTGGAAGAGCTATAATATATAAGGAACGCAATAAATAATATTGGAGACTCGGGGACTGCAATAAAAGAGTCAACAACGAAAGGTTCCTGGAAACAACTATGCCCACTACTAATGAGTGATTTTATAAATTCTGAAGAAACTTCGGAAACTATCACGGATGAAATAGTTGGCCTAATGAATGAACTAAACTTGGACGTCAACAACGAAGATGCTAATGAATTTCACTCAGTACCTCTGTCAAATGAATACTTAATTGAGCAACGCGATTTAAATGAGATTCACAATGAAAGTGAGGAAGAAGAAGCTGATGAAATCGTCAAGACTTTGACAATAAAAAAAAATCTGATGTGGGAAACACATGACTTCCTTATGTAATGTAATGAGTTTACTACTTTTACAGAAAAAAAGAAATAGGTTTTTCTTATAGTAGATATTCTTTCCAAGATATTGAATTTTCGACAATTAGTCGTCATTTTCATTGATTTAGCGTCATATTTATCCATTTGGCGAGATTTTCGTTAATTTGGCAACATTTCAAAAAGTCACCAAGTTGGCGACATTCCGCCAAATTCGTCGCCAAAATCTCGTCAAGCATTATGGACGACGAAATAATAAGTTATTCTTACAGTAGATAAATGACTATTGGCGTTCAAATACTAAAGTATAGCTCAAGGTATCTTTTTTCATGAATGGAACGAGCTAGATCCACGAGAATGATGTCATCCAATTTATCGCACGGTATTACATATGAAAAGTGAACATGTTTCTCAAGAGGAAATATTTTTATTTTATTTTATATGACTTTTTGATAATTTTTTTAAAAAATATGCAATATCTCGAGAACGGTTCATGTTAGCGTTCTAAAATTTATGTCAATCGTTTTCTAATGAAAAATTACATAAGAAATGCCCATTTGCGTAACTTTATTAGTGGTTTTGATTTTTTGACGATTTTTTCAAAATTTCATTCGAAAATTTAGGGGGGGGGGTTCTGAACATTCGATTGCGTATAAAAACAATAGGCATCCAGTGTTTACGGATTATGATTTTTGTACCAAATTTGGTTCGAATCGGTCCATTCGTTCTTCAGTTATCGTCTCCACAGACTCACTGACACACACACACACACACACACACACAGAGACATCACTTCAAAAATGTTTGATTCGTGATCAGGGATGCTTGAAACGTGCTGTCCCGTCGAAAACTCGAATTCGAATTTTCGACCCCGTCACAATACTTTCCTTATACATTATGTATATAAGGAAAGTAATATGAATGAAGCCTTCATGCATCTTGACAAATTTTTGACTATCACGGAAGAATGTGAACCGGATGAAGAACGTATATCTAAAGTACGTATGGCGATTGAGAAAGACACAGCATGTTATAGAACTCTTTATCAAGATAAGAAAAAAAAAGGTGGTATTCAACTAACTATTGACAAATCTATAAAGAAAACACCTGAAAGTACTTAAACACGCCTCGTTAACTTAATTATGTATATTGATAAATAAATATTATTATTGATAATTAAATATTTTAAAATACAATTTTTGATGATTTTTTTTACATCCCTCTACTTTCGAACATTTAACATTAGCACATATTTTCAGGAACCAATTATGTACGAAAATCGAGGTATTTATATATATATATATATATATATATATATATATATATACAGGGTGGTTAGAATTAAAGTATATCTGTTCAGAGCACTGTAGAGAAAAAACCAGTGATCATAAGAACGCTAAATCTGCGTTGTGTGCATTTAAGAACATGGGGAAACGAATGACGCAAAAAGTTCCAAAAATGACCGATAGGGGGACAGATAGCCTTGAGAACGAACAGTCCCTAGTAAAAACATAATTCAATGAAACGGTTTGGTATTCGTGATGCATATGAATTACGAATTGTAAGTGGTATAAATGTGCGATAAATACTGACAATAGTCGTAAATACCCAAATGCCAATTTAATGAATGCATCTCGAACATGTTACACATGGAACGCTTGGACTGTTCTCTGCGCCCGAAATCTCTTTCCATATATGTCACTTTTGATAATCATTTTTTTTTCGTCATTCGTCTTCTCATGTTCTGAAATGTATACCACACAGGTTTGATGTTCTTATGATCACTGTTTTTTTCTCTACAGTGCTCTCTAAACAGGGATACTTTAATTCTAACTATCCTAGATCTCTCTCTCTGTGTGTTTGTGTGTTTCTGTGTGTGTGTGTTTGTGTGTGTGTGTGTTTGCGTTTGTGTGTGTTTGTGTGTGTGTGTGTGTTTGTGTTTCTGTGTGTTTGTGTTTCTGTGTGTTTGTGTTTCTGTGTGTGTGGACGGGACATTCCACGAAAAAGTGAAGTATTTTGAAAATAATTTGTTAAAATTTTTACATTCAGTGAATACCTGAATCCTATTGATTTTAAACGCAATCGAATGTTCGAAAAATCCTTAAATTTGCGAATGCAATTTCAAAAACATCATTAAAAATTCAAGACTTTTAATGATGCGAAATAAATAATCATTTTAGACATGAATTTTTAATAGAAAAAGAATTGTACAAACTTTAGAACGCCAGTATGAACAATTTTCGAGATATTGCACAATTTTCGAATAAATTTTTGATAAAAAGATCTTAGCTTAAAATAATAACTATGATATGAGCATCAAAAAATGGACAGTTTGAAATTATATTTTACATATTTAAGTATTTACATGAATATTAAATATAACTAAATTTAATACTTAATATACAGCTAATTCATTTCAGCTGCTAATTTCCAAATGGAAGAACGACGTTGCATGACTTATTTATTACCCAGGTCGTCTAGCTCACCCAAAGGGTGCAGAGCAGTTGCAAGGGACGGCCGAGAAAAACACAGACAATTGAGAAAAAGACAGATAGACGACAGAGAAAAACACAGATAGATATATGATCGAGAAAAGCAGGGAATCAACACATAGACATGCACTGTCATGCATAGACAGTATAATTTCTACAAGGAACGCTATTATTTTAATGCCATATTCTTTTATAATATTTCAAAACGATATTGCAGAAGGTAATTCCCGTGGCCATTCCGAAGTTTTCGTGGGTTTCTCAATATTGCAGAAAGTAATTCCCGTGGCCATTTCGAAGTTTTAGTGGGTCTCCCAATACTGCAGAAGGTAATTCCCGTGGCCATTCCGAAGTTTTCGTAGGTCTCCCAATATTGCAGAAGGTAGTTCCCGAGGCCATTCCGAAGTTTTCGTGGGTCTTCCAATATTGCAGAAGCTAATTCCAGTGTCCATTCCTAAATTTTTGTGAATCTCCCAATATTGCAGAAGGTAATCGCATCTCTGTGGCCATTCCGAAATTTTCGTGGGTCTCCTAATATTCTGTTCTTATTCTTTTCCCCCAAGAAACATATTGTGGTTCCTTAGGGGAAGGCTTAAGATCCAGGTTGAGAACCGCTAGTCTAGGTAGTCGATGAGGAGACGTAAAAGAAGGAAGTGTCTACTCAGAGTTCAATTTTATTTGAAATTTGTTTTATACACAATCACAGATTTGTATAAAACAAGCATTTAATTTATTTATCTTACTTAATAAAGGGAGATGTCTGTCAGTCTGTATGTCTATATGTGTGTCTGTCAGTTCAGTCTGTAGTGGAAAATCTAAGCGTCGTATAGGCATGGAATTTGGTATACAGGTACTTCAGGACTAGAATAAGCGCACCTCGGCATTATTGTTTTTTTTAAATTCCGAATTAGTTTTTTATTGATTTTATAGACTAGAATTTTATGCCATCGCTAAAAACTCAATAAAACGCTTGGAGAAAAATGTGGCTCGAATTTCATTTCAGGCACGGTGGCAAGATCACAGATAAACGCCTCGATCGCGAAACCGGGAATTCCAGACGGATTGCGCTTCATATTTATTAGGGTGCATGTGGATATCCACGGAATAGCCTGTTTCATGAGCTGTTGAATATGTACGGTCAATTGTGATTATCATATTTTTTGTTTTTGCGGAGAGTGCATATGATATTCATGCAATTTTCGGATTGATCCCATTTTAAATTGTGTTTAAATGTACTATTTAAGTAGCGAGTGTTATTTTAATTATTTATACGTAGTAAACGCTTATTTAGAATCCGGGTAACGCCGGTTGATTTGTTCTAGTTTAAGAATATTTAATATTTTATTTCAAATTATATCCGATTTTGTGGGTCATTTAAAAATAATACCAGTTCAATTTTTTTTATCAAATCGTACTATAATCTAATCGGAGACAGAATGGTGAATAAGTGATTTAATTACCAAAATGCATTACTTCTTGAGCTATACTGGGTACATGCACTGCACAGACAGAGATACAGATACATACACACACAGACATTACCTCAAAAATGATTGATCAGAGTTTAGTAGTATTCTAGAGTACTCAAATCGTGTAAATCCACTGACAATTTGAGTTTAAAATTTTCGATTCGGTTCAATGTTGTCCTTTGTATATTAATGTATAATGGAGAAACCAAAGTAATTTGATACGGGCAGTACACAGCTTTTTCTAATGATTTGCAAATTTCGATGCTGTGGATAAATAATAACACACATTAATTGTTTAAAAATGGTTCTCATTGCAAAGCAGTCTTTTTATCGAAAGTACGAGTACTATTGTTTAGGGACGCCATTTCAAAAAATCTGATGTGGGCAACACATGACTTTCCTTATATAATGAAATGAATTTACTACTTTTAGAGTATAATAAATAGGTTTTTCTTCTAATGGATACTAATATCCTTTCCAAGATATTGAATTTTTGACAATTAGTCGTCATTTTCATTGATTTAGCGTCATTTTTATCCATTTGGCGAGATTTTAGTTAATTTAGCAACGTTTCAAAAAGTCGCCCAGTTGGCGACATTTCGCCAATTTCGTCGCCAAAATCTCGCCAAGCGTTATGGACGAAGAAATAAGTTGTTCTTACAGCAGATAAATTGGCGTTCAAATGCAAAAGTATTACTCAAAGTATCTTTTTTCATGAATGGAACGAGCTAGATCCACAAGAATGATGTCACCCAATTTATCGCATGATATTATATATGAAAAGTGAACATGTTTCTCAATAGGAAATATTTTTTTTTCTATTTTATATGACTTTTTGATAATTTTTTTGAAAAATGCGCAATATCTCGAGAACGGTTCATGTTAGCGTTCTAAAAATTATGTCAATCGTTTTCTAATGAAAAATTACACAAGAAATGTCTATTTGCGTAACTTTAATATTGGTTTTGATTTTTTGACGATTTTTTCAAAATTTCATTCGAAAATTTAGGGGGGTTCTGAAGATTCGATTGCATATAAAAACAATAGGCTTCCAGTGTTTACAGATTGTAATTTTTGTACCAAATTTGGCTCGAATCGGTCCATTCTTTCGTCAGTTATCGTCTCCACAGACCCACTGACACACACACACATACTTTCACACACACACACACACACACACACACAGACATCACTTCAAAAATGTTTGATTCGTGATCAGGGATGCTTGAAACGTGCTCTCCCGTCGAAAACTCGAATTCGAATTTTCGACCCCGTCACAATACTTTCCTTATACATTATGTATATAAGGAAAGTAAAAATTACTTGAAGAGGAGGAGTGGAACAAAAGCATTTTTTTTAGGGGGGGGGGGATTGGTAATTGATGGGCTATTGTTCTAATGTTAGAAATATGATTTAAAAAGTTAAATTATATTAGAAATCTACTGACTTGGAAATACTTGGTGGAAAATCGACCAAGTCCAATCTAAGCAGCGCCCCTGTTATACTTATCGCCATTGTAATCAACAGGTCTTATTGTTATTGATAAAAAAATCTGATGTGGACAACATATGACTTTTCTTATATAATGCAATGAATTTACTTCGTTCACAATGAAAAAATGATTGTAAAGAATCTTGTCCCAACGCACTAATTTTGGGGCGAAATTAATTGCAAGCTCTTATTTTCGAAATGGATGTATAAGATCCATACCACACTGCATTTAATGTTGAATTGAACATTTGTGGCTTTTTCGGATGACAACATGCAAAACTTTTTCGCACCCAATTAACTTATATTTCACGCAAATTTCAATTAATAATTATCAATATTCTTTTCATCCTCAATAAGCAATATAGTCCATATATTAAAATATGTAACTAATAAATTCATGAATTAGGCGTTATTTTCATTAAGTTTCCGCCATTTTTACAATTTTGATGATATGTTTGTCAATCTGGGGCTAAACATTGATAAGTTGGCGATATGTCATTAGATTATTCACCAAGTTCGCTAAATGTATCACCAAGTACTGCAGACGAATGGGAAGAAGAGCTTTCTAATAGGATAATGCTAGAAGGCATGCCCGTCATATGACGGAATTAGAAATTTGCAAAACATTACCTCCCATTTAGCGTCATTTTTATCAATTTGACGATATGTTTATCAATTTTGAGGCACTTTCGTTAATTTTGCAATATTAAAAAAGTCGCCAAGTTGGTGACATACTGCCAAAGATATTGAATTTTCATCAATTAGTCGTCATTTTCATTGTTTTAACGCATTTTTATCAATTTGGCGAAATATTCGTTAATTTGGCAACATTTAAAAAGTCTCTAAGTGGCGACATTCCGTCAAATTTGTCGCCAAAATATCGCCAAGCGTTATGGGTGGAGAAATAGGTTATTATTGTAGTCGATAAATGACTATTGGCGCTCAAATGCAAAACTATTACCCAAAGTATCTTTTCTCATGAATGGAACGTGCTAGATCCACCAGAATTATGTCAACAAATTTATCGCATTATATTACATATGAAAAGTGAACATATATCACAATAGTTAAGAATTTCTTTTCATTTTATGTGATTTTTTGATAAATTTATTTGGAAAATTTTCAATATCTCCAGAACGGTCAGTGCTAACGTTCTAAAGTTGCTGTCAATCGTTATCTAATGAAAAATTGCATAATGAATGATGCTTTGGGTAATTTTATTAAGAATTTTAATTTTTTGATGATTTTTTCAACATTCCACTTGAAAATTCTGGGGATTCTGAACATTCGATCATGTTTAAAAACAATAGGCTTCCAGTATTCATGGATTGCAATTTTTGTACAAAATTTCTTTCGAATTTCTCCACTCGTTCGGGAGATATCGTTTCCACGGACTGACTGACACACACACACACACCACCTCAAAAACGTTTGATTCGTGTTCAGGGATGTTTGAAACGTGCTCTCCTATCAAAAACTCGAATTTGAATTTTCTACCCCGTCACAATACTTTTCTTATACATTATGCTATGTATATAAGGTAATTAATAAGCAAATCGATTGCTTACTTCGAGAAATCTCACGCTCCTAATAGAAGAATGAAATTTCTGATATCATTTCCAGTTAAACTTATTAGAAAGGATTTCACTCATCTCATAATGATTTCACTCATCTCATATTTAAGTTTTAAGGATATTTTACCTTTCAGATAAGAGAAATACGCATTATCATGAGAACGGCACACGGCAACGACCTATAAAGAATGCCAGACTTTTTTAACGAAAATTGTAGCTATTGGTTTGTTATTGTTCGCCTCACCATTTTACTTCAGATTCTAACCCGAAATCAGTTGATCAGAAATGAATTTCAGACTGTAATGAAATTGCTTGGCACTCCCAAGACTTTACGCAGAAACCTGGCACAACAACGTGTTGTGCACGAGATTTCTATAATTTGCCGTACTCTATTCAAATAAATAAAAAATAAACACTTTCCCTTTTATGATATTAATTCCTACCTATATAAGTTTTAGTCTATCTCGCACACCTCTATCTCAAATGGCTGCGGCATCTTGTGACGCAGTGGTAGTGGCGCCCCTTTTCATCAATGGCGGGGGCTGTAGGGGCGTGTTTCCATTGACGGGGCAGCAGCAGCGCGCGCCGAGTATGCCGAAGGGGGGGCTGGGGCGGCCGCACCAGCTGTTTCCTGGCTTTCCACCAATCAAAACGAAGCATCGATCTTCTCATTCAGCCCCAACGCCCCCATGAATGAACTGCAATTCCTCTATCGCGCCCCCTGTCCTCATCCTGGATTACTGGGAGCGCGAAGAATTCAGGAAATGACTTTGAGCATTTTTAGTCCACCCCCTACCCCCCGTCCAATTCGCTAACAATTTCGGAATGTATCCGATATTTTTTTTGAGAATGTGCCATTTTTAGCGCGTCATAAAGGCAGTAACATTTTTTTTTAACTTCGTCCCAAACTTTGAAAGCTTTTCATTCAACTTTTTCGCCCAGTAGTGATTTTTTTTTTTACTGCCTACTCGGGTAAGACGGTTTTAGAACTTGTATCTTATGAATGGAAACCAGAGTGTTATATAATCTAAAAATCAATATATGATATAAATGAGGCTGTTACTCACATATTAAATATTCACTTCTCCTTCCCGCAGGTATATGACGATATATGTTTTTTTGAAAATATTTTCTGCGTTATACGAAGTAATAATGTACAGGGAAATTTTATATTAGATTGAGGTCGAAAATGGGAATTTCAGTTTTCCCATGGAATTACACGTCTCGGGTACTCTAGAACACGAATCAACTATTTAGAATGCGAAATTTTAGTCTAACGTTTTTGTGTGTATGTGCTTGTTTGTGAAATGCACGTATTCATTTTAGTTAAAAACGAAAATTTATGAAAAAAGGTAGTAAAGCCTTTTACGCGTTGCCCTGGTGCTGATTATATTTTGATATGATTAGAAAAAAAGAACCTGTTTTGTTTTTCATCGAAGTAATTAGAAAATCCAAGAAGAGCTGAAAGTATAGTTTAAATAGGATTAGATGTATTAGTTTAAATGCTTGTTTAATACGTAATATTTGATAGCAAAATGAATAAAATCACTTTCATTAGTAACCATTTTCTGAATTATTTAAATGTTTTTAATTTTGATGATCTTTGTTATTTTAGAATGGCGCCAAGTAGACAAATGGCAAAAAAAGAAACTAAACATTTTTTGTAATTTCAGATAAATATCTAATTCATGAGTGTGCATTTCGTGCTATAAAAATAAAATTAATGCATATATAAAGAATGTAAAAAAGCTGATTTTGTGTTTATAAAGAAAGTCAGGTGCTGCCCAATTAGAGTTTTATTCTTCACCGCACTTGAGGCTGGGCCATTTTAGAAATCGTGTCTTACGAATGGAAAGCAAACTAATATATCACCCGAGATTATATAAATAAGATTGTTACTCACGTATTAAACCATTCACGTTATCCAAATATATTTTGAAAGATTATTTAATGATTTTCTTGCTCTTACTTTTTTGCATCAGCGTATCAAGTTTTCAAAGCAAAAACGACTTCGTGTTCAAATAAATTGTCATTGTAGTGAAATAAATTCCTAGTCAGAGTTGATCGGGTGCGTGTTTAACACATGATCTTGACGCCAAATTTGATAAATATTGCCAACATGATACTTTTTGAAAGCTCAAGAATTTAAAGTGTCTTAAAATGTTCTTTTCTCTTAGAATCTTGAATTAAAAATTTTCAGTTAAACAATGTCTCCATTCTATACAATGTGAACTTAAAAATTCTACACATTTCTCAGGAATATTTTTATTTTTCCACAGTTGTATAAGGAAAGTATTACTTACAGTGAAGCAACTTTTCTTCTATAACGAGATCCGATGAGTAATAACACTATTTTTAAAGGAGTTTTGGACGGGAAATTATATTCCTTTTATTAACGCTTTACAACATAGTTGAAAAGTGCTTATGACTTTGTTCATTCATTCTGTCTGTCTGTCCGTTCGCACGATAACTACCGTAAAAATGATTTTATCCAAATGAAATTTTAGTATACTGTTGAGACGGTCTCTGGGACATATGGAAATGTAAATGAGTAATATCACACAGTTAGTTTTGAATTGAACCCGGGTTGAAAAAATAAAATACATTGAACCCTATGGGACCTAATTTTTCAAACATTTTTAAGCAAAGTTAATATTCGCAAATTGCTTCGAACATTTTAGGAAATATTCAAATTATCCCATACAATATAGAAAAAAAATGAGCAAAATATGTTCTGTAATTTTTTAAATGCAAATTAAAACAATAATTACACGCATATTATATGAAGAGATCACGTGACCCAGTTCAAAAATAAAGTATCGGATCTATATTTTTTCGCAGTGTCAAAATCGTGATTTTAAAGTTTTATTAAATTTATATTTAGTGTTGCATCTGTCCTAAAACCGCTTCATTTTTGCATATTTTCTGTGCATCTATATTCTACGCCAACGCAATTACAACATTTTTAGTTTAAATGATCATCAAACTTTGATTATTTCTACAACGAAGTCTAATTTTAATGGATGCAGAATGTAAACAAGTGATTGCAAGATGAGTTGTATAAGAATCGCTGAATTTTTTTCACGTAAAATTATTTAACTCTGGAGTCTGGAATAAAAGTGTTGAATGAAATATTCACTACTTTTACACTAAGAGTCAGATGATTTATATTTCGATGACATCATTTAAATTAAGTTAAATTTATCCGACGAAGTTTTAAGTTTTCAAATTTAATAAATAATTGTTAGTACTGTGATAATTTAAAATATATCAGCTCGGAATGTATCGCATTTTAGAAATGTTTAAATAAAATTGCATTTGTGTTAGATAGTGCTTCATAATCAATGCTTTACGCATGATTTATCTTTCTTGTTTATTAATAGTTTTATTCAAAATATTTACACAAATGTTTTTATTTTATTTGATGTGAATTTTCTATGTAAAATAAATAAAGAGGATTCAAATATTTAAAAAAAATAAAACGTAAAAAAATTAGGATGTTAATATTGATATAATTATGAGTTAAAACACTGTATTTACAAAATAATGCTACTTTTTATTGGAGAAAAATATGTTTTTTAATTTACCTACAGGATAGTTTGGTATACTGATAAGACAAAATTAAAAGAACTACGTTCTAATGAAACACTTTTTTATATGAGTGATTTATGTATCAATACTAAATGTAAAATTTACAATTTTTGCAATACGGAAGGCAAAATAATATTAATACTTTTATGATTTGATTCTACGTTATGTAAACAATTTTTATAGATTAATAAAAATATAAATTTTTTCAAAAACAAATTTTTAATTCCAGACTCCCTTAAAGAAACAATTTTAAAATTTTTTGGGTAGAAGTATGTACTTCAAATCCAGTAACGATATAAAACATAATTTTCGAGCCACACATAGCTGCTAACAAAATTGGAAATGTTCATGATCATAGTGCAACGACTTCTACCCTATAACAGGACATAGAATAAATGTGATAAAGGGCTCCACTGATTATCCCTTACTATCTATGGACAGTATTTTAAAGGCCTTTACCGTTTGTCAACACGGTGAGGACAAAGGTAAGCATTCACAAAACTCTTTAAAGCAAGTATGGTGCAAAATAATACACCATCATGTGGCCGACCGCTTATTTAACTACTCTAAACTTTCTTGTGAGTCTGGCGGTCTGGGTTTTCAACACCATCATGTAATGGTGCAAAATAATATACCCTCATGTTGCCAAAATAATTAATAATTATTTATTTCGTGAGTGCAAAGTTTTAAATGGTTTAAACATTGTGTGTTTTAATGAGACATTAGCATTATTAGTTGGACATATTTTTCATATATTATCAGCGTTCACTGATATCAACACACAACGCATTTTATTGCACCCGTTTCTAGTATATTTGGAATATTGTTAAATCTGGCATCACATCAAGGATTTTTGGAATTTTTCTGTTCTTTTAGATACCTTGTTTTTGTGCTAAGCTAATACTAACATGAAAAAATGTGGACAATAGCTTAGCACAGAGACTGTGCTAAGCTATTGTCAACAAACTTAGCTACTTCCAACAAGAAATAGCTATGCACAACAAGAGTCTTATTGTGCTAAGCTGTTGCAAAAGTTTTAAAATATATTATATGAAATACTCTAATTGAATGATTTGTGTACGAAAACTGAAAATAAAAAATAATAATAAATATATATTTTCTTTCCAGTTTGATTATCATTGTAACACAACATGAATGCATGTGAATGTGTGAGAATATGAATCTATGCGAAAATTTAGTGAAGACTCATATTTGAGATATTTTCATCTAATGTTATATAATGTTTATATTTGACTTCTAGTCTGAGCAAGTTAAGATGAACAACTGAAACGGGAAATCTTATTATTGTTTTACCTATATACATGGCATGATGTAAAGGAAATGTATTTTGAGCATCTCTGAACTGGAATCGAAGGCTTTTGAGGTGATGTCTGTTCTTGAAACCCAGACCGTCCGACCTACCAGAAAGGTGTAAGGTAACTGTTTGGACGGTCGGGAAGTGCCACCCAATTTAGACCGGAACCCAGTGGGGGAGGCATCCACAGGGACCGTGCCCTCCTTCGCCTACCACCAACCTCTCGGAAGGACTTTCGGACCCACATGTTTAACGTGATCATGAACACGGCGGCAGTTTTGGCAGTGGCTGGAATCGAACCCGGGCCTACCGAGTGCAACTCCAGCGCGCTAACCAATGGGCTACCGCGCCCAGGTGATGTCTGTGTGTGTGTGTGTGAGAGAGAGTTGTAAAGAACTTCGCTGCCCTATTCGGGAATCGAACCACGGATCTTCATACTGGGTAGCCGACGCTATACCGTTGGTCTCTTGAGACGTAATCGCAAGCTCCTACAGTTGAAGTGGACTCTGCTGAATCTGACATGATATCTTAAAAATTAAGGGAGCATGTGGACAGACATGTAGTACGATTATCTGTGAAAGGTGGAAACCTATTTATTTTATATTTTGAACATTTGAAAACCCTTAAAATTTTAACTTTTTTTTAAACCCCCTTAAAAATAACAATCAAAGTCAACAAATCAAATCAACAAGTCAACAAACAATCAAATAAGCAATCATTTTATTTGCAATGTTTCGTGAGAAAACAACTGAAATTAGTTCTAAAATATACTTGCATGATATGTTTTTAAAACAGTGCACATTTTTGAATAAATTTACAAAACAAAATTAAACAGAAATAAAAATATCTTTAGGAAGTTGGATTTTTATATCTAGTACGTTTTGTTCACGGAAAAGAAATATTTTGCGATAGTTTTGTATTTTGTTATCAACAAATTTGCTTAATTTGTTCTTTTCATGTAATATCGTTTGAAAGGTATTGTCAGTTTGATGAGGATTTTACATGCGAGTATAAATAAGTTGATTTGTTTTGGACTATAAAATCTCGCGAAGTACCAAAATTTAATTTATCCCATGTTTAATTTAATTAATTTTAATACTATAGTATGGATTTATAAATCCGGAAATCTGTTTTTAACATCATCAAAATAAATTTCAAGTTGTATAGGGAAGGTCAGGTGCTGTTCACATTAGTTTTTTTTACTTTTGAAATAAAACATATCTCTATTATATAATAGCTGCATTATATATCTGTCACTAAATTAAATATTTGATTACACATCTCTAAAACTAGATATCAAATGAAGTTTAGATATATCCTTGAAAGAAAATCCCTTTCATTTCGGAAAATGAAGCACTAAAATATTATCTGGAGTTATTTTAAGAATTTATATTTCACTTTTAAGTTATCAGTCATAAAAGTCTTGCCTTCTTTCAAATAAATTCTCGAAATAACTTATGTCAATCTTCTTATTTTAGTTCGTTATTTTTTATGTAGGTGATTAGTTAGAAACGACATGTGTTGAGGTGAATATATTATAAAACAATTTTTCTTTCCCTGCAATACATGGTGATGTAGCAAAGTGTTGGCATAGAATCACTAATTGCAACTCAAGTTTCTGGCGGATCTATGCGTTCTAGAACACGAATCAATTATATTTTTAGCGTGACGTTTGTGCGTCTGTCTGTTTCTGCGTACATCTGTCTGTCTGTGTATGTGTCTGTCTGCAAAATTTTACAACATTTAGTAGGTAAGGTTATAGGCTACCCTGGTGTGATCAGGTTTTTATATTAGAACGAATTATCCAGCGTCATCCGAGTCCTAAATAATCGTTTCTCATTGCTTCCCATACTCAACTATTCCAATTATACAACACAATTTAACAAAGGGTATATAAATACATTACTGCATCTCATAGCAAGTGCCACATCTTCAGTTATGACGTCATGAACGAGGAGAAAGCCTTCTGTCGGTGTAAGTGCTCGAATGAAAAATTGTAACTTTTAAAAACTCGCTTAAAAAATCAGAGTAAATAGAGTAAATATTTTTTATTAATATCCAAAGATATCGCTACACATTCACGCAAAAAATTAAAATCGTGTGAATCTTTAATTCGTCTATTCACGAATTTAAAAATGAATTATTTTTGAATGGCCTTAAAAATTCATATTTTGATGTATTTTCAATTTTTTTTCAAATATGAAGAAATTGTCTGTCCTACGAATTCGTTGGTGCTCGTTTTTTTTAATGTTGTTCGAAAGGAAACTTTGTGATAATTTGCGATCATAAAGTACCCGATTTGTGTGATAATCACTCAAAATTATGCTTTAAAATAAAGTAACTAAGAAGTTAATTCAAATGAATAAAATATCGCTTCGAGATTTTTCAGGATATGGCCTGTACTATCAAAGTACCAATTTTCTTATCAGTGGACCGTTTCAATTTTCCACTATTCCGCCAAAAGAAAAACAAATAAACAAACAAATAAACGAACAAACAAGAAAACATACATTTCTTATGTGATATGTTTTTCTTCCTGTAGTCAATATTGAATATTTTTAACTCAGTGATTAAATTCTGATTTTAATACAGTATAGAGAAAATTAAAAATCCTCTCCTTTTTTTGCAGCTGCAAGGTTTCTACTTAGATTTCGTTACTCAATTAACAAAATCAAGGTTTATAAGCTCTTCTTCTAAAACTTACTTTCCTGTCAATCAAATAAATTTAGAGTCAATTTTAATTAACTATTTAATTTAAATAATAGAATAATTAATGACAAGGAGGTTAACAGAGATAGAATAACTTCAACCTAATATCTTCTAATTACAATAACAACAGAGCATAATTATTTCAGACATTTCTAGTTTTACCGAGACAAGATCTTAAATGAATTTCTAAGAATTAATTAGCTAGAGTCTTTTCCGACATAAGGTGGAGATTTTCTTATCATTCTTCCTTTCAGCTTACTGAGCAATGTTGCTGTAAATATCCGCGGATTTACGTCATTCCACGAGCATTGTTTCTTTAGAATAATATTTCGGAACAAAAATTCATGAGGAAAATAGAAAAATCTTGAAATGAGCGAATAACGAAGTGTGATTCTTAACATAGAGTAAATTTTTTGGTTTATGGAAAAATAACAAGTGTCTGAAGTATGAGGCTCCTTTTGACTCTGTTATATATTCATATTACATCTATTGTTGCCGATCGGGTGGTCGAGCGGTCAGGGGCATGCATTTCCGTCTAATCGCTAGATTGCCGGGTTGCGGGTTCTAATCCGCCAGCAGGCATGGATGTTGTCATGTCTAGGCCAAGTCAGACTTCCGCCCTTCGGGAAGCCTCTATAAAAGTGAAGCTGCAAATCTCCTCCCCTTCATTATGGGATACCCTGGGGGGGTCTTATGGAGGTGGTGCGTAGGCGCTCCTTCCCCACAGGAGAATTAGTAACGAACGAAATCTATTTCATATAACTTGTATTTATTCATTCCTAGAATCAGAAAAAAAAATCATTCATTTCTTTATGAGATTTTTCATGAGAGTTATTTTTCGAAAACATTCCTTGAAAATTTTGATGAAAGTTCTTTACGAGTTTCTTCTTCTAAATACGTACTATTTAGGCTAATATATTCCACACCCGTTTCAGAGCCCGACCACTCAAATTGTTGCTCGTGCCCTAGGGCGAGTCGAGTGGTCTGAGTTTTTCGACACCCGTTTCAGAAGTGATAAAATTGAAAACAAAATATGAGCACTTCACAAAAATACACATCGCATATACCTACACCTGCATATAAACATACATATCATACACGCATGCATATCATACACCTACACATAACCGCATATACATCATATACATATCATACACATACACACATCATACACATACACACATCATACACATGCACACATTATACATATACACATATCATAAACATACACATCATACACATACACATATGTACATACACTCATATGCATCACACACATATATATACACGCATATACAGAACACATATACATATATACACACATACACAGTACAGGCATACACATATACATCAAATACATACACAAAAATGCTCCAAATATGTTAAGGAAGCTTTAAATTGTACTGTTCCGATAAAATACAAAACTCATTTTCAGCCTGAAAATACTTTCTCAGAGCAATAAAATAAGAAAGTTATAAATGGAACCTTCTTACAAATAAATCTTGCTACAAAAAGGAATTTTGTAAGTACCAATTCAATAGCTAATTGCAAAACAGGAACAATTTTTTTTTCGATTTTAATTTTTAGCCATAAACGCATCATTTTATGCACATATCAAGCAAGTCGAAAGAAATAGAAATGTAGTCCGTATTATGTTAAATTATTATTTTAGCCTGTAAAAGACAGGAAATCTGACATTCTTAAAAATTAAGCTGTAATTTTTTAAATAAGTTTTATTTTATTTAACAATGTATGGTTCTTTGCGTCGAAAATATATATTTTAATTAAACATTGGCCCAATTAGGTTCTGCTTCGTGATAGAGCGTTAGTCGTTATTGTCCCCGCAGGAGAGAGGGCTTCAGGTTCTGAGAGACTCCAGAAGTCATTTTGTTTATCCTGGGAGGTAAATAAAAAATCCGGTTTCGTTAGTTTCTGTCCAATTGTCGAAATTATAAGTGTTCAAAACTCATAGGTCGATACTATGAGTGTACAAAACTCATAAGTCCATACTATAAGTGTACAAAACTCATAGGTCGATACTATAAGTGTACAAAACTTATAGGTCGATACTATAGGTGCTCAAACTGTAAGTTTGCAAGACTCATAGGTCGATACTATAAGGCTCTGTGTTTTTATCGTTGAATTGTATATTGGGCGATTTTCAGGATGACAACATGTAAAACTATTTCAAAATACTCAATTAACTTATACTTCGCGCAACTCTAAACAATCATCAATAATAATAGCATCCTCAATAAGAGATATAGTCCATATATTAAAATTCTTTAATAATTATTTCATCATCTAATCGTCATTTCCATTGATTTAGCTTCATTTTTATCAATTTGGCGACATTTTCGTTAATTTGGCAACATGTAAAAAGTCGCAAAGTTAGCGACATTCCGCCAAAATCTCGCCAGGCATTATGGGCGGAGAAATAAGTTATTCTTGTATCAAAAGAATGACTATTGGCGTCCAAATACAAAAGTATTACCTAAAGTATATTTTTTCATGAATGGAACTAGCTAGATCCATGAGAATAATGTCACCCAATTTATCGCATGATATTACTTATGAAAAGTGAACATATTTCAACAATAGGTAATATATAAATTTTTTTAATTTACGGTTCATGCTAGCATTCTAGAATATATTTTAATCGTTTTCTAATCAAAAATTACATAAGAAATGACTATTTTCGTAACTTTATTAAAGGTTTTGATTTTTTGAGGATTTTTTCAAAATTTCACTCGAAAATTTAGGAAGGTTCCGAACAAGCGATTGCATATAAAAATAATAGGCTTCCAGTATTCATGGATTGTATTTTTTGTACCAAATTTCATTCGAATCGGTCCATTCGTTCGTCTGTTATCGTCTCCACAGACTCACTGACACACACAGAGACACATGCTTTCACACACACACACACACACACAGACACATACTTTCACACACACTTACACACACGCACACACACACACAGACATCTTCTCAAAAACGTCTGATTCGAGTTCAGAGATGCTTGAAACGTGCTCTCCCGTGGAAAACTCGAATTCGAATTTTCGACCACGTCACAATATAATATTATATATAAGGAAAGTAATATAGTGAGAGTTGTGAAATTATCAACAGTAGGGAGTTAGGTTGCAGATCCAGACCACTCAACTGATCCAGAAGGCTTACAGCAGCAATTTGAGTGGCCGGAGGTAGGGGGGTTAGGTTGAGACCTAGACTGTCCGACCTACCAGAAAGGTATAAGGTAACTATTTGGACTGCCAGTAGGGGAGTTAGGTAGAAAACCCAGACCACACGACCAACCCATAGGCTAATGGTAGCTTTCTGTGTGGCCGGAAGGGGAGTTAGGGGAGGAACTCTCACTATATTACTTTCCTTATATATAATATTATATTGTGACGGGGTCGAAAATTCGAATTCGAGTTTTCCACGGGAGAGCACGTTTCAAGCATCTCTGAGCTCGAATCAGACGTTTTTGAGAAGATGTCTGTGTGTGTGTGTGCGTGTGTGTAAGTGTGTGTGAAAGTATGTGTCTGTGTGTGTGTGTAAGTGTGTGTGAAAGCATGTGTCTCTGTGTGTGTCAGTGAGTCTGTGGAGACGATAACTGACGAACGAATGACCGATTCGAATGAAATTTGGTACAAAAATTACAATCCATGAATACTGGAAGCCTATTATTTTTATATGCAATCGCTTGTTCGAAACCTTCCTAAATTTTCGAGTGAAATTTTGAAAAAATCCTCAAAAAATCAAAACCTTTAATAAAGTTACGAAAATAGTCATTTCTTATGTAATTTTCTTATGTAAAGGGGAGTTAGGTGTAAAAGTTAGGTGTAAAAATGTCGATTTTTAATTTAACCCTAAATTGAACAGTATTGAAAGACATACTATTAATTAAGGGTACTTAACCTATAAATAAGATATTCTGGACATAATTGTGACAGTTTGTTTACGTCATGTGAGCATTAGTGAGATTCTGAAATGTTTATTGTAATATTTATATCTCCTGTAATATTTAGAAAACTTGATTTATTTCTTTTTACAGTTAGCGGTTACTTTAAAATAAACGTAACAGATGGTATATGAATAGCAGAGCTATACTAACTGTAATGAAATTTGAAATTGTACGAACTCAGAAACAGCTTGTGATAACCAGCTGCTTTGTTGAAAATTGTTTAGCGTCCTCATGAAATGATTAAATATAGAATAATTCTCTTATACGTTTAGAACAAAATTGTCGTTAAGTGATATTGTTTATTTTCTTCTTGAATTTACTCTTTAAAAATCTCTATTCCTGACTTCGTTTAGTAAATAGTAATTTAGTAGTTGTGTCTGTGTTAAAAATCAAGAAATAAATAATTTTTTTGTCGCTGATCATTGCTGGATGACAATTTATCGATTTGATTATTTATTCTGCCTCCATTATTCAAAAGTGTTATTCAGTTTTTAATTTGATTCTACCTTCATTTTTCAAAAAGATTATTCAGTATTTGATTTGGATTTCTTTGAAGCTTTTTATATCAATAAAAATTCCAGAAATCTAGTTGATGATTTTTTATTGATACCCCATATATTCGGGTATAACGCGATCATGTATAATTTTTTGTTTCTCTATTTCGATCTTTTTCTACTCAGAACGTTGAGATCATTTGCTCTGCCTTTTATTATTATTATTATTATTATTATTATTATTATTATTATTACTATTATTATCATTATTATATTACTATTATTATTATTATTACTATCATTATTATATTACTATTATTATTATTATTATCATTATTATATTACTATTATTATTATTATTACTATCATTATTATATTACTATTATTATTATTATTACTATTATTATTATTATTATTAATATTAATTATTGTTTGCTTCTTTTCAAGTTCATATTTCCTTTCTTTTCTATTTTTCTCGTTTTACTTCCCTTTCTGCACACTAGGTGGCCCTACTATAGGGTTCTATCGTTTAGCTAGTTATTGTTTGGCCGGTATAGTCTAGCGTTCAGGCGTTTGGATACAGACTTGTTTATTTTAAAGAAGAAATCTGTTTACATAACTTTATTTGCGCTACATTTTAAGGTGTGATCTAGTTCATTATTAATAATTAGATATTACACGTTTTGTGATAAATTCCAATAAATTAATGTTATTTTTCTTATAAAAGTTTAAAACCTCATCTATTTTCTTTGCTTTTCTTCTCAAATGATGTGATGGGTTCAAATATTGGTACATATCGGAGGTTAAAGTCATTCTGTCTAGGAACTCTTCATTGTGATTGGATGACATTTTCCCAGTGAGTTATTTAAATTAAGTATCAATGTTAGTATTTAGGTGATTGTATGCAGCGTATTCACCTAAAAATACTGAAATACAAATATGCGAAGGATTTATTATCTAATATTTCCTACGCCCTAGTAAACAGCTTTTAAAAGACGTTTGACTAGCCATATGTAAAAGAATAGTTTTTATATATAAAGTCAAGAAGAAACCTATGATTGCATTTGATTTACTTAAATATATGTAGAATCATTTTTAATAACAGTAAATCTTTAGTCGCCATTTTTATAGGTTTGTTTTTATTTTGAATGACTTATATATTTTTTTAAATAAACAAGAAAATTTAATCACATTTGTCTTTTACTGAATACTGCTGCATAACTATAGATATATATATATATGCTATCCTGGGAAAAACTTTTTAAAATTATGTATTGAATATAGCATGCATGGATTATTTTATTTAGCATGCATGGACCTGGTTTTTCCTCAATAAAACGTAAGGTATAGTAATAGAAATAATAATAATAACAATAATAATAAAAATCATATTAATAGTAATTAATAACACTGCTGGTAAATATTTAAGGTATTACATGCAAATATTTAGGGTATTTCAGGTAAGTTTTTAAGATATTATAGGTAAATTTATAATATAATTTAGGTATTGCAGTGACAGTTTGGATTACGTATAAATGATATTTCTATCTTATTAATGTCTAGAAAGCAGCTACTACATTTACGTTTCATAGTTTCATATTTATATAATGCGATTTCTCCTTCATTGCTGTATATGCAAGGAAAAACAACTTTTACAGGCAATTTAGCGTATTAGAGGGAAAGAGAATAATTTGCAAGCAATTGAAGGAGGAATAATTTGTAAGTAATTTTGTAAGGTATCACTAATAAATTTTTAAGAGTATCTATTGAAAATAAATATTTGAAGAATTTCAGGTAAATTTATAACGAATTGCAGGCATTGAGGATAACAGTTTTTAATATGTAAAGTAGATTTCTATTTCTCTATTGTCAAGAATGCAGCTTTTACTGATGTTTCGTGTTTAAATAGTACCATTTTTCCTTCATTACTGTATATTCAAGGAAAAACAATTTTTACAGGCAATTTAAAGAATTGGAGGAAAAGAGAATAATTTGAAAACATTTGAAGGTATTTTATAAGGTATCCCTGATAAATTTGTAAGAGTATTTATGGAAAATATATATATGTGTGAAGTATTGCAGGTAAATTCAAAACGAATTATAGGCATTGCCAATGACAGGTTTTAATATGTAAAGGAGATTTCTATTTATCTATAGTCAGGAACGCTGTTTCTCCTGATAGCTCTATGTTTGACTAGTAACATTTCTCCTTCATTACTGTATATATACGGAAAAACAACGTTTACAGGCAATTTGACGTGCTAGAGGTGAAAAAAAATTTATATGTAATTGAAGATATTTTATAAGGTATTGCTGATAATTTTTTAAGAGTATTTATTGGAAATAAATATTTGAAACATTGCAGGTAAATTCATAAAGAATTTCAAACAATGCGAATGACAGTTTTTAATATATAAAAGAGATTTCTATTTATCTATAGTCAGGAATGCCACTTTTACTGATAGCTTTATGCATAAATGCTGACATTTCTCTTTCATTACTATATATACAAGGAAAAACAACTTTTACAGGCAATTTCACGTATTGGAGACAAAGAGAATAATTTGCAAGCAATTGAAGACATTTTATAAGGTATTGCTGGTAAATTTTTAAGGGTTTTGTAAGTATATCCATTTATTGTAAGTACAGTTAAGTTTTGCAAGTACTTAACTGTAGTTTCAATATTTACAGTTAAGTACCATTTCAATACTACTTCCATTCACTGCAAGTACAGTTAAGGGTATTGCAAGAACTTCCATTTCATTAGTGTTTGGAAAAACATTTGATACTGATAGTTTCATATTTAAATATTGCGATTTCTTCTGTGCTACTGCATACACAAGTAAAATGAACTCTTGTAGTTAGTTTCACTTGCAAGAAGTGAAGTAAAAAAATATTTTTGGTATAGATGGTTTATATCGAAATATAGATGGTTTTATATAAAATTAAAAAAAATATCGAAATATAGATGGTTTTATATAAAATTTAGAGAAATATCGAAATATAGATCAACATTGGGGGGAGGGGGGTAAAATTTAATTAAACTTGTCACTGAATTTTTTAATTGGAATCTTTACCG